>VURO01020767.1:0-15737 GCA_015108175.1 Pelvicachromis taeniatus
TAAATCTGGTTAATCTGATTGGCTGTGCTACAGCTCACCCTCACATACATACGGAGTGTGGTAAGAATGCCTGAATGAATAAAATGAATTAATGGTCCGCACGTTTAATATAGTATGTGTGTTAAATTTTAGATTTGGGGTAAAATATCAAGTCATTTCAAGTAAACAGGTTCAAGTCAATTCAAGTCCCGAGTCATTGATGTTAAAGTCCAAGTCTTATAACATTTTTTCAAGTCAAGTAAAATTAATGACTCGAGTCTGACTCGAGTCCAAGTCATGTGACTCGAGTCCACACCTCTGCATCCAAGCACCCCCTCTCCATCTTCTACTCTGAGACAAGCTCCTGCAAGCTTTTACGAGCTGCTAAGCCATTACCTCAAATCTTAAAATCCGGCATACTTCTCCGTCAGAGCTTCAGCTCTAAGTGGAGTCACGTTGCTACCCGATAGAGGATTCCCCTCATTCAAGATTCTGTTGCTCGCAATACCCTTTGGTCTCCTATCCCGCCAAGTGTCCGAGCTCATCCACTCAACACTACGGAATTTCCTGTTGTTTGGGCGGCTATGTCACTTGGCGTTTGCTCTCTCTGCTCTTGTCTTTGTCTCGTTTTCATTCTCTCACCCAGCCAGTCGCGGCAGATGGCTGCCCCTCACCTGAGCCTGGTTCTGCCGGAGGTTTCTTCCTGTCGAGGGAGTTTTTTCCTTCCCACCGTTGCCAATGAGCTTGCTCACAGGGGTCATACGATTGTTGGGTTTTCCTCTAGATATTATTGTAGGGTCTTGAGGCGTCTGTCGCTGCGATGTGGCACTGTATAAATAAGTCGAATTGAAACCAAATTATTACCACTGAGGTCTTCAACCTTCATAAGGTTAAGTACTAATAGTTACCTATTTTCCAAATATGAAAATGGAGTAGCATGAAATTACAGGAGACGCTAAAATTGCGTTTTTGTGTTGTGCGCATGCACAGAAACAACGGGTATGATGGCTTGTCAGGTAGGATGGATTCCCAGAAGTAAACCACCCGTGCAGTGTGTAAGAGTTGTGCAGCGGTCCCATTCACCAATGAAAGTAACAGTTCCACGGCCACAAGCTGAACAAAAACTACGGAAAACTATTAAAAACAGACAAAAGTACAGGCAAAGAACAAAGAAAGAAGTAAGAAAAAAGTTAAACTAAAGAGAAAACGCAGGAGCGACTGTAACAGACTGCATGCGCACTGAAAAATAAACAGAACAACTATAGCTACAACTGCAAACATTTAATGATGCAAAAACACTCCAACGGACACAGTATGGTACAGAAAAGACCAGAAACTACAAATAACACTACCGTCTTCTTTTGTGTCTGCATCAATGAAGAGGTCTTGCTTTTATGGCGGGGGTCGGTGGGGGGGTGGGGTAGGCTGTTACGTGTCTGTGCCCAGGGGCCTATTGTTTCATAATCCATCCATGCTCACACATTGCGACATGCATGTGCTGGGATGTGTGTGTGTGCGTGCGTGTGTGTGTGTGTGTGTGTGTGTGTGTGTGTGTGTGTGTGTGTGTGTGTGTGTGTGTGTGTGTGTGTGTGTGTGTGTGCGTGTGGTGGGGGGGTTAGCTGGATGCCTGAATGATTTCAGCACAAACACACCAGTTTAACCTCATAGATAATTTAGCCCACATCTTCGTTATCTCTCTCTCCACTACCTGTTTCCCTTTCTCTTTCCCCACTTCTTTTCTCATGTTCCCCCTCTTCTATCAGCCTGTCCATCATTCTCTGATTCTCTCACTGTTTCTCTTGTTTACCCCACTCCTGTGCCCTCTTTCACTTTCCTCTCTCTGGCGTTGCCCTCGACTGTCTCTCCTCCCCACCCTTAATCTGAGAGAGAGAGGCTGCAGATTGAATCAATTATTGAAAGAGCAGGGGAGAGTGAGGCAGCTGGAGAGATTCAGGGAAGAGTGTTGGTTGGTCAGTGCACGAAGCATTAGTCTGCACTCATGTTTGTTCCGTAGGAGCCTTGCAGTCAGAGCAGAGCTGCAGACAGCAGAAGCTACAAATACTTTCCGAAGCACTTAAGGTTAATATCATTATTAGTGCAATCTTCCGTGCCTCTATAGTACTGCTGCAGTTCTTACTTCTGCATTGGAATGTGTCTGCTACTGTTGACGTCTTGAAAAAGGAGAAGGCATCTTCCTGGAATGCAGAAATGGATGGCCACAAATGGCTCGATGACACTTGTTTTATTAAAAAAATACTCTTACAGCTTGTTGTTCTTGTTCTGTTCCCAACATGTTTGTTGCGTCCTGGGATGTGTTGCAGCTCAGTGCAGCTGCCTCTGTGGGCTGGATCGTTCAGACACTCATTTACTGGAACTAATACATTATTCAGAAGACTTCTACAAATGCCAGAACTTGTTAGTTTTTCCTCATGCAATGGGATTTTGCTGTGGGGCTGTTTACATTTCTTCTTTAATCTGTCTCCTATTTTGAGGTTGCATTCAAATTTATTATTTTCATTCTACGCAATACAAATTATGCACGCAGAGCTAGGCAAACAAACACATTCACTTCTTGAGTTTTTTTATTCTTGATTTGCTGTTTTTTGTTTTTCCCTTTTTGCCAAATCCTTCATGTGCCCCTTCCCACAAAAACCTTCCTTTGTCACACATTTACCCAAACAGAGGAGAGTACTGAGTTGCTCATCACTACAGATGCCAGTTACAGCACAGTCACCAATGGTATGTGAGCATACAGTTGTCCGTCCCACTCCTTTCCTCAACCAATGAATTGACCCCACAGTGTACACAGTGAAAGTGACAGTGCCGTATAATGCCACTGTGTATCTGATATCACCGTGTTGATGTTAATCCTTCAGTATCACATTGATGTTACTCTGGGACTGTCATTGCAACTTATGTTGCCACAGTTTTTCACTTTGTGGAGGTGGGTGTGCAGGAATTTAACCAATTTCACTACAACAGTCTTGTTAAAGCTTTATATTGTGACGACTCTACAAAGGAAACACCAACAATCAGAAGATCCCCCTTGAGTAAGGACTAGGTAGTGATGGGAAGTAAAAACTCACTTTCAACAGGAAGGATCCTCAGCAGAACCATGGAGATGCAGCCATATGTTTTGAGGGTTTAAGGGAGAAAAAGGAGGCCATGGGTTGAAAAGAGGTTAGCGGAAAAGAAATGCTCAGTGTATCACAAGAAATCTCCCAGCAGCCTTTGGCAATGTAACTAAGGAATGCTACAAAGTTACTTAATGTAGTCGTAACTATAAGCTTTATCAAAAAGGAAAGTTTTAAATCTAATCGTGAAAGTAGGTAGAGTGTTTGTCCCCCAAATCCAAACCAAGAGCTGGTTCCACATTAGAGGGCCTTCAGTTATTAGACCTGCAGTCTGAAAGCAAAGTGCTCTTTTATAATAATATGGTACTATGAGGTCTTTAAGATATGTCTGCACCTTCAATGTGAAGAAAATTATTTTAAATTCAATTCAATTTTAGATTTTACAGGACGCTAGTCAAGAGAAGCCTATATAGGGGAAACATGATCTCTCTTTCTAGTCCTTTTTTTAATGGAGAAAACACTGATTGGAACAATGTCATGAAGTTAAAGTCATCTGTGTGAGGTGGGGTTTTTTTCCTCCGGGACTACCAGAGAAACATTGATCATCATGTTGTAGGAACACAATTGTGGTGATATCAGATTGTGTGGATTACCTTTGAATAATACCTTTGAAAATGTCTCTCACTCTCTTGTATAACCCAGTGTATGAAGTATGAACTGTTCCTTTTAGTATTGTTTCTGTGTGTTTTTCTGTTTCTGCAAGTTATCATAATAAATATGCACTCTTTATTTTATTCTTTTTTTGTGTTTTTGTTCTTTAACCTTTATGGCTCTGTCTAACTTCCCCTGTTTTTGTCTCAGGAAAGCAACCTGATGGTGCAGTGGAGAACAATCAGAACAAAGGTAGAGGCTTGTGTTTGGTTTGGATGTTGAGTGAGTTTGTTTTATCGTCAGGTGAAGTGCTGAAGACATTTACAGTTTTCAAATGTTTGCGTTGTGTGTGTTTTTCAGCCAAAAAACAGGATGGGGGAGTTGCCATGGAGATGCAACCTCTAAAGAGTGCAGAAGGAGGAGAGGTAGAGGACAGAGAGAAGAAGAAGACCAATGTTCCAAAGAAAGAGAAGAGTGTGTTGCAGGGAAAGCTCACAAAACTGGCTGTTCAGATTGGCAAAGCAGGTACACAACTCATCCCTATACTGGGCAGAATTTCACGCCCTTATAGTTTCGATGTCCTCTAAAATATCAGCACACAAATTAGAATCTGCAGCTGTATGTCCTACTGAGCTTTTGTTGCAACAATGTATGGTTTCTCAGTATGGAAAACAAGTTGTGGTAATAGTGTGAAACTTGTGAGTATGAAAGTGTGAAGACTTGGGGAGAAAGATGTTGTATTACTGTTCAGAGACAGGCATGTGTGCAAGATGATGTTCTCAACTGCTACAAGAATGTGAACGATGGGTTTTTATTTGCTTGGCATGCATTAACTTGTCTCTTCTTTAATCTCCCTACAGGTTTGGTGATGTCAGCCATCACTGTCATCATTTTGGTGCTGTTCTTTGTCATCAACACATTTGTTGTTGAAGGTTTGTGTTTATGCAGCTTTCCAATATACACAAATGCTCATTACTGTTTTACACACAGTGTTTTCTTGTCATGTTGAACGTTTCTTAGGCTTTCAAGACAGTTGTTAGGTTTAATATGTAGTTTGCTGTGTGTTGCAGGTCACTCTTGGTTGCCGGAGTGCACTCCAGTCTACATCCAGTACTTTGTCAAGTTCTTCATCATTGGAGTCACTGTGCTGGTTGTTGCTGTCCCAGAAGGCTTACCTCTTGCTGTCACAATCTCTCTGGCTTACTCTGTCAAGGTACATTCGCCTGTCAGCTTTAATGAATGATTAACCACATGGACATGTAGGAACTGCTGGTTATTTAGCTGCTCACATTGTCTTCACGCTGAGACTGTCATGGGGAAAAAATTAACTAAAGCGTGAATGTGAATACTGAAATCAACAATGGACAATCATTGCATTTGGACAGTATGTGTCATTAGAATGCATCCAGTCAGACTGACTTGAGGGCCTCAGTGAAATTTCCATAATCTGGATTCTGTGTTCAGCTGTTAAATTCCAGATCAGATGTTTTGTATGAGCATAAGTGAAAGTGTTTCTTTTTTGCCCCAGTATAACCTGTCTGGCTTCATACAGGACTTCATGCTCTCTGATAGGGTTGTTATTATAGTTTGACAAGAGACTCACAGACAGTGTCATAATATTGAGTGACCCAATATGTGTAGTACTGGAGAAAGAATGTAAATTCAAAGGGCATCTAATTACTGGTAATCGTGGGGGAAAAGAATATAAAATACAAATAAGGGTAGATTGGAGCAAGGAATGCAAATGCTAATAATTAGATGAAGGGAGAACACGGAACTGAACCAAACATTTAGAGAGCCCAGAGTCCAAACAAAACAGAGCTACAGTCCTGTGAACTGGCCTGACCATAGCGTTAAACAGCAGGACAACAGGTTAGGAGGCTGGCTCTGACACAAGGCAACTCAGTTTAAGGGTTCTGCAAAAAGGCAAATGACTCTGATTAAGAAACTCTGGAAGTTACCAGCAGCATAGACAGTGGTAATCGTGGGGCCGGCTGCGAGGCCAGCGGCTAACAACTTCGAGAAGCCAGCAAAGGTGACATAAGGCATCTAGAGGCCAGCGACAGATCAGGTTCATAGAAGGCTGGTGGCAGAGGCAATTTTCTTGGTTTTGCTGGGGCCCAGATCTCAGCAGGACCTATAGACTGGGGTTCATGCAGCTGGAGCACCACTGAAGGCTCCGGAGATGACTTGGGGGATGTTGCATGTAGGGCGCTGGAGCCTATCCCAGCTGTCTTGGGGCAAGAGGCGGGGTACACCCTGGACAGGTCGCTAACACACATAGACAGACAACCATTCGCACTCACAGTCACACCTATGGGCAATTTAGAGTTTTCAATTAACCTATCCCCACAAATTGCATGTTTTTGGACTGTGGGAGGAAGCCGGAGTACCCGGAGAGAACCCACGCAAACACGGGGAGAACATGCAAACTCCACACAGAAAGATGGTGGAATTGATCTCAGGACCTTCTTGCTGTGAGGCAACAGTGCTAACCACCGTGCCACCGTGCTGCACACAAAACACACTTTGTTTATTAGCTGGCTCAGGAACACAAGACTCAACTTTGTTGCCGTTCATTAAAGAAACAAACTTCACGGTCCCAGACATATCGACTGACTCATGAAGAGGAAACACATCAGTCTTACTCAAGATAGGCGTGGTCTTGGAAAACCCAGCTTGGCTGACGAAGACTGGCAAACAGTCCCATGCTGCAGCATGTTCCCATGTAAACGACAAGGCTGACGGGCCAGACAGCGGGAGCTCCAGTATGCTGAACAGCCATGCTGAGGCAGGAGAGCAGGCCAGCTCGTAGTCTTGAAGTAAAAACTAAAGATGCAACCTATTAAAAGAGCAGACATCTTTATGAAGAAAATGTAAAAATAAATAAATAAATAAGAACTCTGAAATCACCTTGAGAATCCCATTGTGCCAGTTCAATAAAGAGAGCTTATTTGTAAGAAGTAAACATAATTTATTGAGATACAGAATTCTATTAAGATATTTGGCAATTAGACACAGATGACCCATGATAGCAGAACAGAATCCCAGTGGTGTTAGTATTTGGAACAATACCCCCTGGAGTCTAAACAGTGGTAGTGGGTAAGGTGGGGGAGGAGGTGTGTCTAAGTCAGTTTTCTAAAAGAATATGATTCAGAACCTTAATAAAATGTCTATCTAGTTTTAGAAAAGGGGTTGGATATGGTATACATAATACAGTTCAAGTCCTCTATTCAATTCTGCACCTATCTGATACTTGCTTCAAAAATAGTATGTTCATTGGAAATCAACATTACATCTGCTCCTGAAATTAGAAAGTTACTGCGGTTTTCCCTGCCTTCCTCTTTCCTTAATTCTACAATCCATTTTTCCATATCCTCTCTTATACTTATCTATCTATCCTCATTCACACCATCCCATCCCACCCTCCCTTGTAATCCTCCCCTCAAACTTCTTTCTATGTCATTTATAGAAAATGATGAAGGACAACAACCTTGTACGGCACCTTGATGCATGTGAGACCATGGGCAACGCTACAGCCATCTGCTCTGACAAGACAGGCACCCTCACCACGAACCGCATGACTGTAGTGCAGACTTACATCTGTGAGTACAAGTGATAATTCATAAATGCCATGCTGAAGATTTGTGAACAAATTTGTGAATGAACAGTTCTCACAGAATTAGTAAGGAAGCAGAGTCAAAGTTAAAAATAATTATATTTTACTTTATACTGTGTGATGGTGTAGCCCCTCAGTCTCATCAGCCTTTTTTAGGGCATACAATTTCCCATCATGTATTTCAAACCACCTCTAACAGTCATCATTTATATAGAATTTGTTGATTTTTTTTTTTTTTTACTTTTTTCAGTAAGAATGAACAATGTTTTAAACTTCCAAATAACATTCTGTTTAAATCAAACTTTTATTCATTCCAATATTTAGTAGTGTAGTTCAGAATTGCAATTAGTGACAGACTAGTTCTGTTATAAATAAATAAATATAAAGATCCTATAAACTCACCTCACTGATTGAGATGTTTGAAACAGATGATTTGAAACAGTAAATAAATTACATCCCTTTTAACATTGCCTTAAGGTATAAAGGAGATAGAAATGTTGTTTATGCATGCACCTGCTCAGTGTGTTCAGAATTATTAGATGTTTTGACTGTTTTGCAGATGATGTGCAGCTTTATATCTTATCTTTATAACTCCTTTATCTTTAATAACAGTTGTTAGTTAATACATTCTAGTTAATACATTGTTGCTGTTTATATGTCATGTTCCTTTTTCAAAATCAGACTTTTGCAGTATAAAATTGCACTTTTACAAAGTTAAGAGACTTGTAAGAAATGTGTTTCAAAAGGATTGGTTAACAGTGAATAGCAGAGACTAAGATAGCTTGACTTTTTGACGTTCTTGTTATGAGTCAAGCTCCAAAACATACTGAATCCTTTTTACTCAATAGTTTCTAGCAATGTAATTTAAACACAATGTCCTAGTTTGTAACAATTACTTTCTGTCATAAATTTGTAGTCAAATGATGACATAGCTAGGGTTATTTGCTAGGGCTTGACAAAGCGCCTGCTGAGCCACAGAATACGTTATACAACTGTTCTGACAGGCTCAGCAGCACTCTGCATGATGAAAAAAGTGCCTCTGTGAAATGCTGTCAGTAATGTACTGACATGTAACTGTACTACATGCATTCCCTTAAAATCTTTGTTGGCTTACAAAAACTCACCACTAGAAACAATGGGGGAAAAAAGCTTTAGCAGAATAGTAGTCTTCTGTCTTGACAAAACAACTTTTTGGTATATTATCAGCTTGATGGCACAACAGCAGCACAGAAAAAAACTATTACCAATGTGGATTAAAGTGATATTCTTGTTTTCAGGTGATGTGCACCACCGTGTGATCCCAGAACCTGGACAGATCAACCCCCGGGCACTGAATTTGTTAGTCAATGCTATCGCAATCAACAGCGCCTACACCTCCAAGATCTTAGTGAGTCATGTATTGACACGGGTGCCATTATGTTGAAGTTTGTTCTATGGTTTAATAATGCTTTATTGGTCCTTGGTTGTCACTAAATAAATGGACTTGTGGGTTTTTTTTCCTGTTCTTTTTCTCTAATATCATTTTTATTTTTGTACTTTCTCTGCCCTCTCATCATTTCTCATTATCCAATCAAACACCACAACTCATTGTACTAACTTTCCATCAGCCACCTGATGTGGAAGGGGGTTTGGCAAAGCAGGTGGGCAACAAGACAGAGTGTGGCCTGCTGGGATTTGTATTAGACCTACAACAGGACTATGCCCCCATTAGAGAGCAGATCCCTGAGGAGAGACTGTACAAGGTGGGAACTCAAGCACCACATTTCACTTTCACCAGTTCCATTTTTATTTCTAGAACATTTCAGTAAAAGTTTGCAAGAAGGTTAGGTCACTATGTATTTGAACTCATCTAACTAAAAGAATAGTTAGAGTCTAGTTAGTCTGAGACTAATATTTTAGTCTGAGACTAATATTTTAGTCTGAGATTTAAATATATTTTCACAATATGCTTTAATATACAACATTAAATAGGAGCTAATCACATTCAGTGTCCTCAAAGCAAAACAAGAACTGCATTCTGTTGCACTTTTGATGATGTAAGCAGGCCTAATTGTATGTTTAGTACACAAGGACCACTTGTGTACTAATTGGACTCAGCAGTATAGATGTCTTATCAATTTTTAACAGAAGGGATGGTCCAAGCAACTCATACATGAATGGCAAGTGTATGAGTTGCCATTCATTCATTCAGCAGGATACATTCTGTTAACAAGAGCAATGCCATCACTTACCTGCAAATGTAAAAACATAGAACAGAATCAAATGTCTTTTACTTTGATTTTTGAATTTGAACTAAAACTTGAGGCAACTTGTTGTGATTTGTTGCTGAATAACTGAAATGGAATTGAACTGAACTATGCTGTATATTTGGCCCTTTGATTTGATTCTCATTGTACAATCTTTGAACTTGCAAAATGAAAAAGGGTATCAGACTTATTAAATCTGAGTTTGACACCTCTGCTGTAAAATCTTACAGGATTTTCAAACACTCTCTTGATGATTGGGTTCAACAGCATTCTCGCTGCTACAATCATGGGAGAAAAACAAGCGTGTTGTTTTCCTTGGTACTGGCAGATCACAGTGATGACTCAAATCATCACTTATTCATAGCTACATAAGCCAGTGATTTTCAGTGATGAAATGATGAGGGTATAGCTGATTTCCCCTACTTTATGATGAGTCGACATGCTGACAGTGCAGCAAGCATGATTTCTCACATTGATAAAGGGATATTAAAGTCTGGTTTTGATTGTACTCATATATCACACATCTGCCTTGCCCCTCTCTCTCAGGTGTATACATTCAACTCAGTGCGTAAATCCATGAGCACAGTGATCAAGCTGCCTGATGGTTCCTTCCGGCTTTACAGCAAAGGAGCATCTGAAATCATGTTAAAGAAGTGAGTGATAGGGGAGGATGAGCAGAGGAGGAGGTGGTCTGGTGTTACATGAGATTATGTGAACTAATATGACAGCAACAGCTCACACTGTGTTTAACGTGATTTTTAAAATGGTTTTAATCTGTAAATAGAAGCTGCTCTTTTTCCTCCCCAAAAATCTTCATCTGTCTGCAGGTGCTCCTACATTCTAGATGCCAATGGAGAATCGCACAGTTTCCGCCCACGTGACAGAGATGAGATGGTAAAACAGGTAAGACTTTCTGATACCTTCATTGTATCGTTCTGAAAGTCCTTCTCCTGGTAGTTTTTAGCTACCTTCTCAGCACTTTTCAGAATTTTCCATTTTCAGAAACTAGAAGATATTAAATTTCAAATTTCAAAGTCACAAATGTCACAAACATGACAGATTTTCTTTTGTTTTCTACAAACAACAAACAGAAATTCCATACAGAGGGGTGACTTAAACAGAAACTCAACCCTAGATTGAGTACTGAGTGCCAAAACTTAAAGTAATATTCGCAGTCTCTGACTGTGCCTTTCTGCTGTTTTATGCCAAACAGGTAAAGCTGGAGACAGAAATATAAGATAAAATAATATATTATTTTATGAAAGTAAAATAATACAGTACACTTGTGTGCCAGATAGATTAAAAATATTACCTTTCAGCTGGCTACAAAGTTGTGTAAAGCTAGTTACTATATTTTTTTTATCACCTAATTTGTACCTCAGACTTCCTTCAGACAACCTTCAGACAACCTTCACCACCTTCACCGGTGGTGACGGTTGAGTTGCCACAAGGATCTCTTGTATCAGTGTTCTGCTGATAGATATAGGCCTATTGTAGCATCATTATATTTTGCAGTTACATTGTGAAACCAGATTAAAACTCTGTAAGGCTACTGCTTTCCTTACTCACTCTGCCCATATTGTACCTTAAATATCCACTAGCAAAAATATTCTTCACACATTATAGATAAGAAGTCACACTTGGAGCCACACTAAACACCATAAGCATCACAGAACAGAATGTGAGTTAAGACAGTCTACCAGCTTTGGTAGACTTACATATATTCTAAATCTGTTATACGTGAGTGTTTGCCAGATCAGCCTTGATGTAACTAAAACTTTTAATAGTAAAACACATGTATTTGCTCCACATAGTTTATCAGCCTGTGCAGGCTGAGTATTGTTAATTGACATATCGCCTGACTGGCCTACATTTGCATTTTGGTAAACAACTTCTGAGAAAAATAATTTCTTACACTACTTTGTTCCAGCTCAGTAGTTCAGTTTTCACTGTGGCAGCTTTAGTCACCTCGTCTTTATTTTACTGCCGTCTGCAGCTTGGGATCTTTTCTCTCCAGCTATGTATTCATATTTAGATAGGAGAATGTAAATGAAATGATGTATACAGGACAATAAGCACTGTGGTCTAATCTGCCTGATTATTGCTGCAATAATGATAGGTGATTGAGCCCATGGCATGTGAGGGGCTGAGGACCATATGCATTGCATACCGTGACCTTCCATCCAATCCAGAGCCAGAATGGGACAACGAGGCAGAGATAGTGACAGAGTTGACTTGCATCACTGTAGTTGGGATAGAGGATCCTGTACGGCCTGAGGTAGGATACTACGGAGTGTGTTTGTTTGCCTCAGTTTGGGTAACTTGGATCATTCCATTTTCATTTTTGTATAGTGCACTACATATATACTTGTGTAGTAAGTAAATTTGCTGTTAGCTATATAGGTAACCAGCTAGCATTAGTATGATTATTGTATTGGCAATTTCTGCTCCTTCCACTGGCTGAAAGTCCTTCCCTTGGTGGTGTGTAGACCTCAGGACAATGACAGTTGAGGACAAGACGTGTCAACTCAGCAACTGAGTACACCATCTGGCCACTTGTCAAACACTTTATTTAGCTGTCCTTTACTGAGTTAATACACTTCTTCCCTCAAAATAGCGAGCGTTAGTATGGAAGTATGGGATCTGAGAGCTAGCATGTGTTTTAGAATAGTTGGAATTTGAGTTGGTTCTTTGAATTTGTTCATGCCATAATGCGACTGTGTTGTCAAAAATACTATCATAATTTTTTTTGTGAACAAACCTCTCTAACCTCCAAGGTGCCCGAGGCCATCCGTAAGTGTCAGCGTGCAGGCATTACAGTGCGGATGGTGACTGGTGATAACATTAACACAGCCAGGGCCATTGCTGCTAAATGTGGCATCATCCACCCCGGGGATGACTTTATCTGTCTAGAGGGCAAAGACTTTAACCGACGAATCAGGAACGAGAAAGGAGAGGTAAGTAGTGGTCTCAAATTAGTTGAATACCTTGTCAACTTAGATTGCATCCACACTGATACATTTGTTTTAAAACTATAAAATTATTGCATTTCTTTCATGCCAAACAACTGGACTTCTCTGTCCTTTAAAGACCCCTAAAACAGAGATTTTTTAATTATTTACCCTGTTTTTAACAAGAATGAAGCAGACACGAACGTTGCCATCTTAGCTTTTTGAAATCAGATATAATGAGAGTGAATACTGTACACTCATTGGCCATGATTTGTCAATAATAAGCTATTAGTCATTGTATATGAACCAGTTCATTAATTTTATAAAAATCATTTTCATGTCTTTTATAATCGTAGGAGCCTGCTGGCCATTTAAAAGAATGCAAGTTTACAGAACATCTGCAATAGGTTCACTTTTCAGACTCTGATGCGATGTGAATCATTTATACACTGTATCCAAATGTTATTTACAGTGAACAAAGGTGAATAACAATGTGACAATCCCCGCACTGTGGCTCCTGTGGCAATTTCTCAAAAATCCCACAAAGTGCTCATGTCCGTGGCGTCAAATGTGAAACTTCAAATCCCAATCTGTACAGTGACTGCGCCGTGACCAACTCAGTTCCCGAATCCTGGCAAGACAAGATGCATCGATTAGTCTGGCGAGCAACATACACACAAAGTTTTTACTATTGAGCCCGGGCTGTACTGACATCTAGACTCAACAATCCAGCGTCGGCTGAAGCTCCGCCCCACAGTTAAGAGGGAGGCTGCCCATGAAGGCAATCAGCTGCAGCTGATTGCAGCGGATGAGCAGCAGGTGTGGCTGACTTCAGCGCGGGAACTCTTCTCGGTCTGCTGATGTTTGAAACTGGACTTCCAGAAACACACACGTCCAAAAACAAATACACACAAACAGGGAAATAGGGGACCGGAGGGGAGCCGAGACAAAGCAAAACATAATACACAGACAAATCTGCAGGTCGACTGGCGAGGGCTGCCAGACCATGACAAGAGGAAAAACTACAGATGTTTTCACAAATATTATCAAATTTAAAAACACAAAAAGAATCAGACGCATTATAACTACAGGAAGTACTCTGTGGGTTAGAGGCGAGGTAGCTGCCTAGACAGAGCATGCAGGATGCAACACAGAGAACATACAGTCACTGGAATATTAGCTACTCTATTTTCATAGTCCAATTACTTGCACAAAGATGGCATCTAAAATCACTTACATTTTCAAAGGAAAGCTACTTTTGTTTGCAACCAATATAAAGAGGTTCAGATTACCTCTGACATGGCTGTATCCACTGTAGTTAGTGCACACAATAAAAGACAAAATTTGTATGGGCAATGCTTTTATCCAGCCTATTTAGCATTAGCCTTTGAATTTAGCAGAATGCTTAATGGGATGGATGGCTATTGATTAGTGCTCTGGCTCTATTTTTCTATTTCTAAGTATGAATATAAATGTACACTTAAAAATGTTGTGTGTAACTGATCATTATACAAGGGTGCACGATGGTTACACTGAATGAAAGAACGGTATATAAGTATAAAATCGGTATATAAAATCAAGCGGCTCCTCTCTGTATTATTATTTTTTCTCTCAGTCAAACCTTTGTAGCATGTTTAACACTTTGAATCCACAGTGACATCTAGTGAAAGCTAATAGTTAGCCATAGTAGTTAATGGCTTCTCTTTGTTTTAAACTAACAGATTGAACAGGAGCGTATCGATAAAATCTGGCCCAAACTGCGCGTGCTGGCTCGGTCCTCACCAACTGATAAACACACTTTAGTTAAAGGTGAGTCTCAAGGCCATAAACCAAAAAACACATTCATACACAAACTGATTCACTGCCAATTAAAACCATTTTTTTTCCCTTCGTGTTTGCACCCAGGCATCATTGATAGCAGCGTTGTAGAACAGAGGCAGGTTGTCGCAGTAACAGGAGACGGAACTAATGACGGACCAGCTTTGAAGAAGGCTGATGTGGGCTTTGCCATGGTAACTTTAGATATTGTTCACCATTAGTGTTTATTTAGGATTAAAATGCTTCTGTCATGACATTTGTTGTAATAATCAGTCTCTTATCCTGTATTTTTCAAGTAAATCTGTTTATGATTCAAGATTTAGAAAATACATTTGTTATAAATCTCTAAAGGACTATGAATACAGAGTATTTTCTATTGTATCATGCAATAACAAGTGTTTTGAGTAGTGTGTGTTTTATTTTGGCCACAGCTCTTACTCATGCCAAGTGGTAGCACTTGGAGGCAGGACAGCACGATTGAGACAGTAGCACTCCAAAGTAATTTGGATGCTTCAATGCTTGCATGAATCATGTCATGAGTCTCTGACTCCCCCTCACTCTGTCTCAATCTCTGTCAGGGTATCGCAGGGACGGACGTGGCTAAAGAAGCGTCTGACATTATCCTGACTGATGACAACTTCAGCAGCATTGTTAAGGCAGTGATGTGGGGAAGAAACGTCTACGATAGCATCTCCAAGTTTCTGCAGTTCCAGCTCACAGTCAACGTAGTGGCTGTCATCGTGGCCTTCACTGGGGCCTGTATCACCCAGGTAGACAGACTGATGAATGCACATATATGCTGACACATGTGCCTTCCTACACACACACATGCAGATGTCACTTCTGGAAACGTCGCTCATTTATACCTGTTAGGACAAACATAATGCACAATGCTTTTTATGCAATTTTACACCAAGCTTATATAAGCAGGGATGTCCTGACACTTGGAAACATTTTTATATGTTTGACAAGTAATGATCAACTTACAAATGTATAGTTATGTAATCGGTAACGTTACTATTAGGACTGGGTATCGATTTCTATTTCTATAACTGATTCAATTCCGATTCACATGGTCCCAATTCAATTCGATTCAGTTTTCATTCAGAAAGTCAGAAATATTATAATTCTGATCATTTATCAGTACAAATTTTTATATCTGTGTATAAAAACAAAGCTAACAGACTTCATCAGAGGTATGAGCATCACAGCAGATGCCCTGGCGTCAAAGTAAATGAGGATAAAACAGAAAAACATGAAGGAGATTTTCCCTTCCTGGCTTTTTGCAGGGGTTTTGTTAGAGGCAGAGCTAAGCATTTTGCAATTCAGCATAATTTGTAAAGTTTTCACTGTGCACCTAATTTTTTTTTTTTTTTTTTTTTTTTCCTTTATCCAAAAA
>VURO01020769.1:0-27643 GCA_015108175.1 Pelvicachromis taeniatus
TGCTAACCATGAAGCAGAAGCAAGATGCTCATTCCCCTCCCCCCCCCTCTTCCTCATCTCTGAGATGGGGAGCAGCTGACAGAACTAACAGGAGAGAATTACAGTCCATCTTTGCAGACATGTGTACCATCAGCCTTGGAGCACTGTAAACACGATCTAATATATTTTCATAAACATTCCTAATGTGTGTACAGAGCCCTTATCAGCTCGTGTCAAGCAGCAAATACGCGCCTCGTATTCTTTGGTCCCCTTACATTTTTAACATCTATTCGTGGCCTTTGTATGCATTTCCTTTACACTGGTGGAATATGTTCAGATAATGCAGGTGAAGTTTAGTAGAACACTGTGTAACGCCGGATCCGTAATCCTTTAGTCACTCAGACGGTATGACCTCATTTCAGGGAGTGGTTCAGCACAAACAAGCGTGGCCTGATCTGGCAAAACTCTGTTCGTTTGGCTAGCCAGCTTTTTTTAAATCTCTCAAACACATTTTGAATACTGTGAGAGACTAGTATGGGCTGTGCTGCTTATAAGTGGGTTAGCGTGTGATATGACAGCGCTATGTGACTGAACCTCGGTTTGGTAATTGCGTTGCTCCGTGTGCGACACAATCTCTGCTATATGCACAAACTCTCCGCACACCGTGGATCCTGAAACAATGCCTGAAGCTGTCTCTCTGCAGTAAAGTGGTCCACTAGCTCGTGTGCTCTGTATGCTGCAGCTCTCTGTGAATGTGTATGAGAGACGAAGAGATGGGGGGAGGGGCAGGTAATTTTCCGCTGCTCGTTGCAGTGGCAGCAGCGGCAGGGAGCTTCCGTACCGATCGAGGTATCAGCTCCGCTCGGCTCAACCCCCCCAGCTCGGCTCTGCGGCTGGGCGGGGCCGACAACACCTAGTGTCAATCACAGCTAAACCGGTTGGGCGGGGCGAGGCGTGGAGGAGAGGCTTTTATTCAGGCAGCCATCATCTGTGTTTCGGGATATTTTTATGGTGCGTGTATAAATAAGGAAGACATTTCCTGCTGTGATAATGATGATCAGAGTAATGTCAACACAGGGGAAGTGTTGAAAGGTACCTTCGTGTCCATATGCATAAGATGACTGAGTGTGCATGTGAGAAAATCTTCTAGCTTTGCATCCCCTGGTGTTCCAAAATCTATTAAATTATTAATTCTAAAGTGTATTATCGTTGTTGAAGATAAGTATTTATGGCTTGCAGCATGACAGCAACTCAACAATGAGTTCAGCAGTTGGACAGAAGGCATTAGAAAGAAATGACCTCCTCAGTTATAACCGTTATAATGCAGGGTGTCTGACCAGTACAGATTCATTGATTGTTCTTTATTGTTCTCTCTTTGTCTGTATGTCACACATACACACATCTTATGTAGGACTTCCTGTTTGTCTCCTTTGCAAGGGTGGGTCCTATGTGCTAGAGTGAGGTTAGTGCTGCTATCTGTGGTTACCATGACGATTGTTCTGAGCCATAATGAAATGATGAACTAGTCTGTTTCCAGGGAGCTGCCAGTATACACCCGCCCACACCCAGACATCCTTCCCAGCATGTATAGATGCAAGCAGAAAGCAAACATGGTGGATATGATGAGAGAAACCGAGAGCGAGAGAGAGAAAGCAAAGGATATGCTCCAAAGATGCAGTGCATCTTCAGCACGAATGTCTAGTTAGACAAAGCAGGGAGCAAAGCGAGTGAGGGAAAAGTGTTTGAGATTAGAGAATCTGTTCCAAAATAGGACAGGATTTTGAAGGAAGTCACATGCAGCAGCTCAGACACGAGCCTTGAGCGTGAGATGCTGAAAAGAAACGGGAGTTTGTGAGGATGAGATGGACAAAAAAAGCACATATAATACATGCCCTGCAGCTGAGTGAGAACATCACAGGCTTACAATTGGTCACAGATAAAAGGAAGAACTTATCACCACCCCTCCCCTACTCCCTCACTTCCGCTAACCCATCTTCCCCACATGCTCCCTCTTAGTGGCATTTGGATGTTTTTCGCTGTCGTTAGATTAGCTTTGTCATGCTCAGAACCATGGCTTCCATCCTCCCATACGGCAAGGATGGAAAGCCAGGGCATCCTGAGAGGGAAGTATCCAAAGCCTGCCTGCATTTTCTGATAGCTTTGTTCAGTGCCACAAGGAAAATCTGTTTGATTTATGCACAGGCTGAATCCGGACAACCAAGAACCCTTGCAGGGTCCCACAGGGATGGATTTGTGTTGTGTTTAGTGTTCTCAAATGCTTTATTTTTATTTATTTATTTTTTTAGAAAAATGGTACACAAGGAATCATACACAGAGAATGCCTTTTACACCCGCTTACTGTGTCCACCTGAGCAAAAGGATTAGGTTATGTGACTTTTGTTTTGAAGATTTTAAAATGGGAAAGTACTTGAGCAGAGGGGAGAGAAAGCATGCGAATTCAATTGTCACAGTGTGATAAGACCATATATTCAGCAGTAGCACTCTCCAGCCTTTGCTTTTCATTTTTGTATTTTACACTGCAGAGTTGTCATATTCTTCAATACATCATGAGCGTGTGTGCGTGCGTGTGTGTTATTTTGCATTTTGTAATCTTTCAAATTGTGTATGTGTGGCAGAGGTACCACAGATTCTGACATCCGTTGCTCTATCTCATTTTACCTCTGGAGGGTGCATTGCCTTATAGCTTGCTTTTTTTCCCATTGAGGTCACTGTACTGAAAATGATTAAAAAAAAAAAAAAAAGACTGCCACTGCAGCTTGACATCTGTGCCCTCGCTCCCTCTCCATCTCTCTCTTTCAAACACACGCACACTCATATATGGGATTAGACTCTAGTGCTTTGGCTTAATGAGAAAGCCTGGGGATGTGCAGTGGGGCGATAGTCACGTGTCCTACCCTTGTACTACCCATTTATTCCAACAGAGGGACCAATTTTACTGTCTTTTCCACCTCTATTCCCTCCTGCCCAGGCTTCCTGTTCCACTTGGAGAAGGTTTAAATGTGTAACTAATGACATTGGCTTTTAACCTTCCTTCTTTTACTAAGGCAGCAAATGTGAAAAATATCGTAAAATATACTGTTTTGTTTTTTAATTTAATATTGAAATTTAAAGGAAGATATTCCTTTACTCACTTTCTCTCTGTTAAGGATGTATATTTTTATTTTATACACTGCACCAAAGGCAGTCATAATCTTTTTAAATATTATTCCTTTAGACACAGGCTTATGATACTCCCTCTTCTTAAAAAAGCTGTTTGGCATATTTATTTCATAAGATTTCAAAAATCCATGACAGACAACTGCTCTATTTATTCCATCTCACCTTCTATGTGAATAAGCTTTAAGAAAAATGAAAATCTTTTAAGTGTCTTGCCTCCTTCTGCAGATACTAATACAATGTGACTGCTGTCACACTGCACAAAGAGACTTCAAAGCAAAGCTTTGCACCATATGAAATTGCACAGAATAACATAGATTTTAATACTTTAAGATTTCTTTCTCTCACAGTTGCTTTACACTAAGGACTGTTGTGGTGTAATTTTCTGTTAATAAAGTCTGCAATGCAATCAGCTGTGACCAAGCTTTTTAATTACTGCATGGAGGAGAGCTAACACACATCAAACATCACAGTTCTACAGTCATGAGAGCGCTGTCCTTGGGATGCCTCAGCTCCTCTTTTATACCCTTGCAAACAACTCTCTGTATCTCTTCAGTTATGACAGTTGCTTATCTCACCTGAGCTGTTGTTGGGTAGGGACGACTCCCACTATCTTTCTCCAGGAAACACCTGGGCTGATCTTCGGAGTTTCCTCTTCAACGCAAAACAGGCAGCAGATAACTCAGTTGAGCATAGCTAAGCAGTTACAACAAGTTATATTGATACACACACATCCTTCACCTAAGAAACAAAAGGTTATACAAAATTCTACTGTGAAATTCTAAGCACCTAAATCCAAATGTGAGAATAAATGAGAATTTTTCCCATTACAGCGTCATGAATTTCATCAGAGAACCACTAGGCCTAAGAGTTTGCATGCACTGATTTTCTAGTAAGGTCATATTGTCAGTGATACTTCTCTGGCATTTAAAAAAAAATGAGAGAACAGTTTCAACAGATCTTCTGACATTCTTTCAGACACAGCCATGTGTATTATAGAGTGGTATTTTTCCTTGTAAATGCCTGCAGGCACAAATGCCCTTTAAGTTTGCATGACTGCCTTTGTTTGTATGTGTTTACTGAGGAAGTGATGTAAGGAGTTATGCTTAATGATTGCCCAGCTGTAACCATTTTCGATGAGGGTCTCTGTTGTCAGCTCTGGCTCACTAAAATGGGGGTTTTCATATTTAAAAAAAACTCTTAGGGGAAGTGATATGAATGGCTTTTAAAGTGCCCGTTTACAGTAGTAATGAGGTTGAAGAGAATGTTATTAATATCGTGGTCATCTTGCATAATTGATGTAATGGGGCTGTTAATATTCTGCTACAGCAAAAGGAACAAAGGGAAAGTGAATTTTTCTCTGTCACAAGCTTGCACGTACAAAGGTGTACTGCAAAAGGCACGGAACACTTGAGAACCCAGTATGTCCCTCAGCCAGTCATCAGTTGGAACAGCGGCTGTCGGACAGAAGTGCAGCTGGAGACACTCCAGATTGCAGAAAGTGTGAATATTTAGGGGGAAAGAAATTAAAAAATAGATGAGAAGCGAATCTTTGATAACCTGTGATGTTTAAAAACTGTTCAAACTGTAGTAAAAAATAAACGCAAATTACCCAATTAGCACTTTGAAACCAGTATTTGTTCAGGCGTGACAGGCGTGTGTTTGCAGGTGGGATATTGTTGATAACTTTATCTGCAGCACCCTTGAGTGAAAAAAAAAAATCTAGAGCTCAGAGACACGCAATTAACGCTGAAACAGATGGGCGTATATGAAGCAGGAATGGTTGAGGGTAGGGAAAAAAACTGCACTGGAAAAAATAGCGAGGAGGGCGGAAAGGATTGCAAAAGATCGGTGCAGAAACCCATGTAAATTCAGCGCTGTGTTTGTTGTTTATGAGATAAACGTCGACTCTCCATTTTTGTATCATTGCCAGACACGAAGGTTTAAAACCCCCAGCGGGAAAATCTGCTAAATGTCACGGTTAGTGTGGCAGACCCATATAAACCCAGTGATGCTGCTTGCTCTGTTGATAATGCACATGTAGAAATCCACGAAGGATTTAGCACTATCAACAATAATATTCAAATGACGTAATGTGAAACACACATTTTTTAACAGAACGTCTGACTTGCGTACATAACATTTGCCTGCATCTCCAATTACGCCACCTATTCGTGTTGCCTTGGAGTGTGAAGAATCGCTCTGTATCCGTTCATCCACTAGCAGCATCCCAATGAATCACTGTCGTCTCCCGAGATGCCAAGCGCTGTCATCGCCGTGGGCAGACCGGGCGTGGGTGACAGTGGCAGAGCACCAAGAAAGTGAAAAGAGTATGCGGGCGTTAGACGCTCATCTTGGCCCAGTGGCCGTGTTGAAGAGGATTCAAGGCTTTACAAGGCCAAATCATCACAACGAATAACTTTACACAAGTTAGTGTTTAAAGAGTGGGAACAGGTCACATTAGCACTTTTTAGATTTCGGTACTCTACTGGATGCATCACTGAATTTGCTGAAAATAACTTCTATTATTGGTTTCCTTCACCATGACGTTTACACGTGAATCTCCGCTGTTCATCGTCAACCAAACACCGGACAAAAGCGTCCAATACTGTCTGTCCTCTTTGACTGCATTTGGCCTAAGGCTCCACCCAGTTAGCTTCAGTTAATTTGCATACTGGGAACCAGAGGTGAGCAGATCGATCCAAATATCGCGTTGATTCCAACATAAACTATACACTGCTCACCGCTATATAAGTTGCCATTATAGCAAGTGTCGGTATGAGTATTGGTATTGGCAGTATTGACCTTTGTTTACTTGGTATTGGATCGATACCAAAATTTTAAGTATTGTACTACACTACTGAGCACCGAGCTACCAAATTTAAGGACACCCCGCGAAAGATGACGTGTCTGTTAGCGTTACCACCTGCTACACATGCGCAATTCAATCCGTCATAAAGTTTGGTCTGGAAACTTCTAGGTAGCAAATGTGAAATTGCATTTGTGCTTCGTTTTCTTGGATGAAACTTAAGCCGTGTAGTGTTTTAGTAGCTACGGGCTTTATGTGCTATTAATAAAGGACGTGACGTGACGCTGATAACGGAGGGAAGGCGTGCAGGTTGGCAAGAATCCATCTAACGCTGTAAGTGCTTCAACAAATCCTTAGATGATTACTCAAGAATACTGTAGTTTAATTATGCGCATAATCTGTACTGCCTATTAGGGAAGAGCCCTGCCTTGTCTTTGCGCAGATGTGGAATAGGCTAACATCTGGAGCATTCGTCTGGTCACCAGTGAACAAACTCATTATGTCATGTGCTTTTTCTTTGGGAAGAATGCTGCGATGCTAATGGCTCTGCGGCTCCTATGTTAAAGTGCAAAACATCGTCAGCTGTTACTGAAGGGCAGAGCGTTATCATGAAGGGACAGACATGTGTTTGTTCAACAGTCTGACAGCACTTAACACGTGATCAGGACGGGGTTAAAAAGACAAATCCTGGTCAGTTCACCCGTCGCACCCCTAGTGCGTTTTCTGTGATATAAAACTGGGGTTAATAAAGCCCTTTTTATATTGAACAAATACGATTAATATTGTGTTACATCTTTACGTGGAGCCTTTCCAAAATTATTGCATTTATGTGTTTCTTTTATTCCAAAGCATATCGTTTTTCCTTGGAGTAAAGCGTTTTTGTGTTGTTCTGGGTTTGCATCAGCGAGGAAGTCTAATTTCCAGGCTGCTTCATAAATCAGTTTCCCAGCGCACAATGAAAAGGGCGGTGGCACTCACAAAAAAAAGAGGGAAAACGATTGTGTTAATTTCTTCGAAATCAGTACACAAATGTCGCCAGCCGCTGCAGGTTTATCTTGATTTGTAGATAGATATATCGATAAAAATCCCGAGGTTTGGTCTTTTGAGGTTTAATTTTATTAGACGGTGTTTGATTATTTTTGTCGGAGGTGCTGAAATGCAGTCAGCGTCGTTTGAGAGAGAAGCTCGCCCTCCCCCTTTGCCCACAGACAGCATCGCTACATCGCACTGAGAAAGAGAGAGAGAGAGAGAGAGAGAGAGAGAGAGCAATAGGCGGCATCTGTGAAACGAGTCAGGCTTGCTAGAGGGATAGATTCGTTTAATAACACCACTCAGACAGACAAAGGAAAATATGGATGCAGAGGGAAAAAATTCATTTATGCAGGCACCTGAGAAGATGCAGTGTTTATCCTGCACATAGTCGGAGTTATACGCGGTCTCTTCCCTCGTTTTTAATGAGGCGGGTGGGGACCCACAGCAAGCTGAAAAGGCGGAAAGATTTCTCCAACCCGTCCGCAAATTCTGCCTGCCTGCGATGGCTGTGACGGCGCGATGCTGTTACAGTGTAAAAGGGAATGTGCCTTTTTCTTTGTATTTGGTTATCGTCGTACTCAGTGGCCTTACAAATGCACAAATTCGATACTCCATTCCAGAGGAGCTGGAGAACGGAGCACTGGTAGGTGACATTGTCCGAGATTTGGGTCTGGATCTGAGAAAACTTTCCACTCGGCGCATCAGAATTACATCGGACAGTGGACGGAGATATTTCACCATAAACCACAAAACCGGGAAACTGGTGGTGAGTGACCGCATTGACCGAGAGACATTTTGTGAATTCAGTGGCACCTGTTCACGCAGCCTTGAGGTAGTATTAGAGAATCCGCTTGAGGTACACAACGTGGAGGTTGAGATTTTGGACGTGAACGATAACGCGCCACAGTTCCCTCGAGATGAATATCAGCTTGAGGTGTCCGAGTCCGCTGTGCCCGGGTCGCGTTTCCACATCGAAGGCGCTCAGGATTCAGATGACGGCTCCAACTCTGTGAAGCAGTATCGACTCAGCCCAAGCGAACACCTCACTCTAGACTCAATTAAAGCCTTCTCTAATAATAAGCACATTGAGCTCATTCTCAAAAAGTCCTTTGACCGGGAGCAGATGCCCTCTCATCAGCTTATCCTGACAGCAATGGATGGAGGCACCCCACAGCGAACTGGCACGGCCAAAATTAATGTCCGTGTGCTCGACGCCAATGACAACTCGCCCACATTTGACAGCTCTGTGTACAAAGTAAAACTGTCTGAAAACTCTCCAAAGGGTGCACTTGTAATTAAGTTAAACGCAACAGACCCAGATGATGGTTTAAATGGCGAGGTTTTTTACTCTTTCAGCAGTTACACACCAGAAAGAGTCAGACAGATGTTTTCTATGGACACAGACACAGGGGAAATTAGGGTAAAAAACAACATAGACTACGAGGAGACAATCTCTTATGAAATGTATATACAGGCAATGGACAAGGGGCCAGCCCCCACAGCAGTACACTGTAAAGTGGTTGTAGAAGTTTTGGATGTCAATGACAACATTCCTGAGATTGTACTGTCTTCACTCTCCAGCCCCGTACGTGAAGATGCCCGGGCTGACACAGTGGTAGCATTGATCAGTGTGATTGACCGTGACTCTGGACCAAACAAGCAAGTAACTCTGGAGATCATGCCCAATTTGCCTTTTAGGATCAAGTCCTTCCGCAATCACTATACTATTGTCACATCAGCTTTCCTGGATCGTGAAACCATCTCATCCTACAATGTCACAGTCAATGCTGTGGATGGAGGCACCCCACCCTTGTCATCTCAGATGACCTTTAAAGTGGATGTTGCAGATGTAAATGATAACCCACCTCGTTTTGAACAGACGTCATATACTGTTTATATTACAGAGAACAATGCTCCTGGTGCATCTCTCTGTGTTGTAAAGGCCACAGACGCTGATGCTGGAGAAAATGCACGGATCACCTATACTGTCCTCAATGACAACAACCATGGCATCCCTATAGCCAGCTATGTCAGCATCAAACCTGATACAGGTGAGGCCTATGCCCTGAGAGCTTTTGACTTTGAGAAGCTGCGAGAGTTTCACTTTCAGATTAAAGCCCAGGACAACGGTGTACCTCCCCTCAGTCGTGTGGCCACAGTTTATGTTTACATTATGGATCAGAATGATCACGTGCCCAGGATAGTGTACCCACCTGCCAATGGAAGCCGCACCACAGAGACCCTAATGAAGAGCGCTGAAGCAGGAGTGTTGGTTAGCAGGATTACTGCGTGGGATGGTGATGCTGGGCAGAACGCTTGGCTACTTTATTCCCTGGAGCAGACCAACACAGATGTTGATCTGTTCAAGGTGCATGAGTACACAGGTGAGATCCGCACCACACGGCGTGTCATAGAAGATAACTCCACCTCCTTCATTCTGACTGTACTGGTGCGTGATAATGGACTCCCCCCACTCTCCTCCACCGCCACAATCTATGTACACGTGATGGAGTTACCTCCAAAGCTGGCGCCTGAAACCAAACGCATCATCAGGCGTGACAGTACCCTAATGTTTTCCAATGTCACTATCTACCTCATCATTGCCTTGAGTGCCACAACCTTTGTATTCCTGGTCACTGTCTTTGTGTTGGCAATTGTGCGATGCCATGCCTACTGTACCCAGCCTGGCTCCTGTTGCCCTTGTTGTGTATCCAAGAAAAATGTGCTAGAAGGAGGCCCTACATCAGCTGGAGGTGGGGGTGCAGCAAGAGCTGCAGGTGGAGGGCAGCAAGCCAACAATGTGGCACTACGACGTGACCTCAAAGTGGAACCGCATTATATTGAAGTGCGGGGAAACGGGTCTCTCACCAAAACGTACTGTTACAAGACATGCCTGACTGCTACGTCAGGAAGTGACACTTTTATGTTCTACAACACTGGACGGCCGCATAGTGGCACTTGGGGTTCAGGCTACGTCACCAGTCACAGTGGACAGAGCCAGATATTTGTACGGCGTCTCAGTATGCCGGATGCAACAGCAATTCAGGTGTGTTTGTGGTGTGACCTATGTGTTTGCTATTTTAGATTTCTTTAACACTAAATGAAACACACTATAGAAAGAAAATTCTCAGGGTTTTAGCAGTGGGCTTGCAGTTGAAATTTGGGGCTTGTGGGGCTGTGATGTTTCAAAAATATAGTGCATAGTTACAATCCGTGTGATTGGTTAGTTCTGTAGACTAACTGTTTTGATCCATGTCTGCTACGATAAAGAAAGTGATTTCATCATTTTGTTTATGCACATAGTTTTCATCTTCACATTCCTTACCTTTAGGTGTTGCATCTTGATGCTGGTTTGGTTTGACAGCGTGGATTGCTTCTCTCATTGTGATTTGCGTATTTGGTAGACTACATATTGTTTTTCTGTGTGTCACATTGTTTGATGATTCAAACATGTGATGCAAATCTTCCTCTCACTCACTGTATCTTTCTTTCCCTTTACTTATGTTGTTTTGAAAACAAACTGGCAGATTTAGCATTGCTTGTTCACCTGTGACCCCACACAGCCTGTGCTGTTTGTCTAAGGTCATCTGTGTGCCACAGTATTCAGTGGGTCTAGAGGGCAATGGGTGGTCATTTCTAAGACAGAGAAAAAGAGAGAGAGAGAGAGAGAGAGAGAGAGAGAGAGAGAGAGAGAGAGAATATGGGAAATGGTGCCGTTTGCCAGCTGCAAGAGCACCCAGTCCCACTGCACCAAAATATCCTCTTCTGGTCACGTACTTCTTTGGTACTGAAGAATAAGCCCGGCTCTGGGAATCGGTAAAGAAGACAGAAATGAGGCAGAGTCTGAGTTTCATTCAGCACAGAGCTTCATTTTATGCGTTTATTTCTTTTCTTTTCTCTTCTTTCTTTTTGTTATGTGAAAGTTTGAACTGTTTTGCCTCATTTGTGGTTAAAGTGAAACAGGTATAATTTTGGATGCACATTATTTGTTTGCTTTTTTTTAGTAATTATGTTTGTCCCGGAGCCTGTCTGAATAGTGCAGAGAATGCAGGAGAGAATAGGTGATAAAAAGAGAGCTGCAGAAAATATTAAGGTAGTTGTTCAGCTATCAGTTGGAGTGTTCCTCATTAAATGCCAGTCATGTTTGTTCTTGATATGTAATTAAATGGCAGCGATGTGTTTCTCAGTGCCGTGCATGGATTGGCTGCCTCCACAAAGATGAGGCGGGGGATAAAAGGTGATTGGACACAGTGTTGATGGCGGAGGTGTGAGCTCTGTATCCATGCTAGGAGTGTTCACTCTGAAGGAGAGGGAAGAATGGAGGAAAAGGCAAGAAAATGGAAGTCCGGCACGAAAAGCTTCTTTGCTATTTCTTAATTTATCATGTACTGTGAGGCAAGGAAATTAATAAACTGAAAAAGCCAGTGAGAATATTCTTTTTATCGTCTTCATCTTCGTGTTCTCCCTTTCAAATGATGAAATAGGATGCACTGATTTCTCATTCTCTTAGGTTTTTATTTCTTTGTTGTGTTTGTTTTTGTTTACATTTATTGTGTGAATGCTCTAGTTTTGTGGGTTTGTTTTCCCTTAGGAGGAATACTAACTAAACTGCAGACATATTTATGCTCCAGATGTTTTTATCTAATGTGTGTATGGTCTACTGTGTGTGATTTCATTTACCCCCATAAACACCATACGGCCAGGCAGACCAGTTTCCCTTTGGCAACTGCTGTGTAGGGTGAACATTAAGCAAAGCTGTTTAGTTCCATTTGTGGACAATCTGGTCTTATTATGTAGGAGTTAATTATTTATCTTTTTATTTATTGTTCCACCCTCTTTATTTCAATTTTTTGCAAAGTAAAATGAGGGAAATGACCTGTGTTAACAGCATATTTAATGCCACACTAACATCTTTTCCTTCCTTGTAAATTACTGATCTGTTCACTGATTGCTTTTTGGTGAGCAATAGTCTCCATATAATTAAGTTCACCTTTAGTTTCTAGTATGAAAAGATGCTAAAGCACTCTATATTCCTGCAGACGTTATGCTCTGTTTGAAAGACTCCAGGAGGAATACCAGGCTTCTCTCATTAAGACCAAATATTGGATTTCAAGGGTGATGAATGTCCACTGCAGACTCATGGAGGTCAATGCAGCTTCAGTAGCAAGTGAACATCTGTCATATTTGAAAGGAAATGGGATTGTAAATGGGTCTCTTATGAGCTGCATAGCCTGGCAGGGGGAGTTTAGTGTCTTTGGTCAGGTTGGTTTGTCTTTGTCAGTGGTTTAGGATGAGATTTGAGAAAATGCTATCTCACCTCGATTATGTGGTTGCTGTGAAAAGCCCATTTTGCCGCACTGTGAGCTTCATCTTAGGAATCTGCAAATGAACAATTAGTACTATAATCACCTTTTTCAGGGTATATGATGTTTCACCTTTGTGCCCGAAGTTGTCTCATATTAGGCTTTCATTAATAAATTGCACCACTTACAGTTAATCAGCGATTGTGGTGCTCAGTTATCCCTCTGTTGTAGAATTATCTGAGTCTAAATGCAGAGGGACTTAATCTGATATCTGCCCTCCCCTCCCTCTTCCTTTCTCCACTTGTGACCTTCACTGGGCTGAACTGACAAAGGGAGGTGGGTGTAAAGTAAAACACACACTGGGCTCTTCACAGTTACCATGGTGAGATGTGTCAGACTCACTCAAGCAAATTGTGTGCCAGTGAAACTCAAGGTTTCGATCAGCGTAAAAAAAGATAGAACTGAAAGAACTCAAATAAGGAAGAGTACGTGGTTAATATATAGAGGCATGGTAGAGAAAGGGTGGGGCTTTGGTGAGAAGAAAAAATCTAGCTGATGATGCCGGCTTAAAAAACCTAATTAAGCATTGCTGAAAAACATGCTCAGTAATGGTGTGGAAATGGAGAGGAAGCAGAAGAACGTTGGGTTAACAGCTGAAATTTGAGTCCATCATTAATATATAAAACAAAATGAGTGTTCCAGTGGCAATAAACACACAACACCCAGCTGAATCCAAGAGGACTTATTCTGGTTGTGTGGCTTCAGGTGTTTTGTGAAACACTACACGATTGGTAGGCTGCTGGAGTTAAATCTCTCAAAGTCATTTTTCCTTCAAAGTCATGAATTAGAGTAGGGAGGGAGGGGGAAAGAAGCAAGGGTGTGAGCATGAGTGCACCTACATGATTCAATCCATCAGTCATTTTTCTGCAAAGGAAGAGGCAAGCTATCACTGCTATAGATTGTGGTTGGGTGCCTTAGCTTGTGTGTTAATGTGCATGTACTGCACTAGGAGTTGTTGCCATGACTTATTAATGAGATGGTATTGACTTTCGCCTGTACTTAAGACTAAATTTCTCTCACTCTCTCTTGCAGCCCAAGGCACCAAATTCAGATTGGAGATATTCAGCCTCCCTGAGAGCAGGTGGTGTAATGCAGAGGTAAGTATCCCATTTTACTTTGTGACTTTACATTAAAAGGCTCTTCATACTTCACTAGTTGTTTTCCAAAGTTTGGTGAAAAAAAACCAAAGGCAAACAAACAAACAAAAAAAATATTTTTCAAGATTTAAGCCAAATAATTAATTCCTACACAGTTTTATAAATGACTGATCTGAAACAGGATCCAACTTTTATTAAGACTAATCCCTATATATGGAAGTTGCATAACCTATTCCCAAATAGTATACAGGAAAAGATTAGTGTCATATTTAAATTCTATAGGATGTTACATCTAAATTAAATCAAATCAAATTTAAATAAATGAATGCAAACCCAAGTTAAACCTGTCTTTCTCCAACAGAGGCCAAAAAAAGAGTTTTGCTGGTGTCATTATCCCTCCAAATGTCTGCATATACAAATATTGATCTACCATGCTTCTGCATATCATGCAGAAAATAAACAATGACCTGCAAGTACACTGGGGTTATTATTATTATTTTATTTTTTAAATAAATTATTAAGTTTATCATTATTATTGTTAGTTGAAAAGAGTCTGTTATTTTACTTAGCGCAGGCTGTTATTTAAACATTATCCTTGAATTGAAGCAGAGAATATATGCATAGACAATAATGTTTATTTATTTATTTATTTATTTTAAAGCTTTTTGGTGATGATACTGAGCTGACATTGACATCTGTTATAAAGGGTATGGAGTTTTCCCATACCAGTGGCTACCAGACAAAAATTTAAAATATTTTCCAAAGCCTACCCAGCTACATATCACACACCTAGCCAGGTGAGGCATTTGATTTATTCAATAGGCCTATTCTAGTAAGGATTATCTTTGCATTCTTTGCAGTGATGTGATTGCCACCTTAAGTGGAAGGATTTAGTCTTAGCATCACCAATTAATTACCATTTTCTACTGTACATTATTTGTATTAAACATATAGCTAAGGTAAATTTTTTAAAGGCAAAGTTGGAACTTTGTTCAAATAAGCAGAAATAATTAATCTTGAATGCTCTATAGGAGAAGAGAGACATAGCGATAAGAAATGCAGTCAGGAATTGCTCAATCTATGTTACCATGTCCAGATGGGGACCTGATGGGAGGGAAGCAGAAGCAGAGAGAGGTCAGTGATGTATGAAGGGCAGGTTTTCAGGTGGAAATATAGAGACAAGGAGACCGAGTTGCATGACCACACTAGTGATCACATTACCCATGAAGATGTGACGGTATTACTTGCTGTAGGACAAAATCGAGGGTCATGCTCATGAGATGGCACCATAATTACAAACACTTACATGTTTAATGAGGTAGGAAAGTTATCGCTATCTAACTATCTCATCTATTGCTTGACTAAATTAATCTGTCCACATCTTACAGATGGTGGCATTTAAAAAAATATCAGAAGTGCTAATGCCAAACAACCAGAAACATTGCTTAAGAGACCCATGCTGAGAGACACTGGTCTCCCTAGGCCCGTGTGCAAATGTATATGCATGTCGTAGTGTGTATAATTAAAACACCTCCAATCTTTATTTATACTCAGTGCTAGTGTCCCACCTGCAATTGAATGTAGTGGCACATCTGTCTTAACACAGATGCAACCTGAAACACTGAATACAGTTTTGGTTTCTTTTCATTATTCAAACATCATCTCTGTAGATACAAATATGTATGTACTCATGTATGCGATTTGATGCCACATTATTAAGGTCGCATCATCTGAGTGTCATTAATGTTCCACAGATTCCCTCATAATTACTGCAGGGATTACTGAAGTTAATGTGTCTGAGTGAAACAGTCTATCATAGTTGATCTTTCTCGTGACTGATGTGTTTCAGGTTGATTATCACTGACTATCACTAATCATCACGGAATGTTCATCTGTTTATACAGTGTCATAATCGCATCTTGTATGAGGTTTTGGATTCAACACCCGAAAAAAAAAACATTTAATATCAGTGACCTATTTCATTTATTACCTAATCCCTGGTGAAAGCACATTTTCCCCTATGTGTTTTTAAAAGTATGAACGTATTAATTAATTTTGTGATCATAGTAGTTATGAAATGAAACAAATAAGTGGCTGAAAAAAAGCTGAAAATTGATAATAAATTGGGTAGTTGCAGACAGTAGGAGAGGTTTACAAGGGAAATGAGAAAAAGAGAGTATCAGTACATCAAATATGTACTGTCTGCCTATTGTCAGTGTATTATCCTTTAATATTTAATCAGTGTACCCTGATAAAGCTGTTTCTTGGCAGCATTTAAAATTCCATCCATCACCAAATCGCTTCTCTTCATGCATCGATGCATAATCTAGTTCTAGTTGTATACTATTTTAACTGTTCGCAGTACTTAAAAGAAAAGAAAACTACAATATAAACAGTTGCAAAATTGTACTTTATTACACTGATTCAGGTTCAGATTTCTGACAGACATTAGGTTTCTTGTTTTAAAACACAAATACTGTCAGCTTTTGAATCACCGAAAATACTTCACATGGATATTTGGAAAAAATAAATTAATAATTTTCCCCATATCTATTTTTTACAGTGAGAATTGTGAGAACCACGGTCAGTTTTAAAATTTGTATGGATCAGTGGACTGAATTAAAGTAGTAACAGGTTGAGATGCAGAATAAAACGATACTTTAGTACAGCAAATTAAGATGGTATATATATTTTTGTGAATTCATTTTATATTGGTAAGTGCATTATGTGATAGCCTGCCATGGGATAATGAATCACAGGTGGGTGTATGTAATTGTTCAAGGGTGAATTCATCTAAATTGTACAGAGGCTCTTCCATCCTTAGAAAACAGATATTTGGGACACCTTATAAAGACACATAGATTTAATCAAACTCTAACCACCATAAAGAAAATGCCATATTTTTTTAATTAATTAATTAATTTATTTATTTATTTATTTTTTACTAAAACCACAATGTCTGACCCAGACAGTATAATCATGCTCTTTTAAATACAAGGCAGGCACAGTGAGACTGAACCATGGTTTGTAGCAGCATTTCTGTCGCTGCTGTTTAGCACTACACAGAATGTGGTATTTTTCAGCAGAGCGGAAGGTGCTGAAGTCCCACAGAGCGGGTGTGAAAATGTAAGAACAGCCATCTGTAATCCATAATCCAGAGAATGTTGGGAAAATGTAGAGTAACTACTTTAATCCTAATCTGAATGAAGCTGTTCTGGGATTTCTGCACCATTAACCAACCCCCACTGTTATTATAGTGAGTATTAAAAGAAACATATGGAGATGAGAAAATTAGATTTTGGATTCATATTTTTGGATTTTGGATTTGGATTCATTCAGTCGTGAAATTCAGATGTGAAATCTTAACATACTATTAGGAAAAAAATACAATCTTATCTTAATGGATATTATTTATATTATGTGTGCAAAAATACTTTTGTGCTCTTTAATATACTGATGTGGGTTTGTGTGTGTGTGCGTGTGTGTCTGTGTCTGTGTGTGTTTCAGTTCAGTGCATATGGAGGAGTCCTCAGTAATGCAGGGAGCCCAGGGGGTTCTGGTTCAGAACTGGCCCACTGCATCCAGTGCTGCTGGTAAGAATCTCTCAAGCTACTTCCACCTAAAATAAGCACAGTTAATTAAACCTCTGGCTAAAGGTTAAAACATTCATATGCTGGGAGGTCTCCATGATACTAGTTTAGTCCAGAAGGTCTAAAACAATGCTCAGTGATTCTATGTCAAGTGCAATTCTTGACACAGGTTCATACAGGGCAGTTAAGATTGTCATAAACCAACAACAGCACACTGTTTAAAGCTTGTCAAGGAGTGTGTATAGTGGTTATCAAATACAGGAAAATATTAAAATGATAAAGACAGAGATAGCATCTATGAGATCGCCTGAAATTCTCCTACCACTTCCTTCTGCCAAAGGGAAAGGAAATGACATGTGGTAGGTAGATAGAGATGGATATCGCTGCTCTCTTGTAGCAGGAAGAGAAAAAAATTTAGAGGAGAGGGAGTGAGAGTGACAATAGTTGATTGAATTATCAGCAAGATGTTTAGGGAAGCATAAGCCACTGACTCGCAGAGGACAAACATTAGAAAACGCATTAGTGAAAGTAATTATAAATGAATACAGTCATCCTCCTTTAAATATGGATTAGGGATGGTCTAAATGAAATAGCAAGTTTCAATATTTAAGTGCATTTGTAATCTTTTAAAATTAAGATTAAAAAAAATCAGATTGTATATGTGATTTGTTGCTTGCATTGAATGCAATCCTATACAAGTTATATATTATTGTTGTCAAGTAGTATGCAGACCCTCATAAAGGTGAAATACAAAATACTGCAAAGAAGATTATAGGCAGAAAATTCCTGCTAACAGTAACAGCACGATAACAAAAATTCTAAACGACAGCTTTTATATGAGCTCTTACAGGTATTGTAAAGCCAATCTCAGTGCATTTCCAGTTCCCATAACTAAAATTTAAGACCAAAGTAGGACTGCATACACAGAATTAGCACCCTCCACAGAGGGATTTCAGTTGTCAACTCTGGACTTTTCTCATGATCTTGGGATCCAAAAGGATTAGGAGTTAAATAGAGAAATAGTGGAAAAAAGTGCAAGTGAAGACAGGTGAGCAAATGAGACAGTCATATATACATTAAGAAGGCTGTAGCAAGGATGAAATTGTAATTAGGTTTAGATAAAGAGGTGATTTGTAGTAATTAAGAATGTGGAGCTGGCCTGGCCTGGTATCTTTTATAGACAGGAGGCGGTGGGATCAGCAGGCAGACAAACTACCCACACAGTGACTACTGTTTCTTCCTATCCACACGCACGTACACACAGCCTCCTCCGCTCTGCCATCGATTTCTTGCCTTGGCTGAAGACTTACAGCCTGCTGGCACTTCAAAATCTGCGAGATAGAATGGAGAGAAAGATGGATGGAACGAGAGGAAGCGAGAGAAAGAACAGGCAGTAGTGATGTGTTTAGGGTGGGTCTCTGGCAACAACATCAGCCGGTGAGGATTTAAGGTGAAATAAGTTGTGGTAGTTCGAAAACAGCACATTATCTATGCATTAATCTTGCTTTGCTGGAGGGCTAACTGTTTCTTATTTATCTCATTCTTGGCCTGATTAATAATGGCAAGAAATATTTGCTGAGGGCTGCATTAGCTTCAGGTTATATTTTAGGGTTGTTTCAGGAAAAATGTCAGATTATATTAAAAACATTTTGTTTTAGTGGAGGAAAAGAATGAGAATATTTGTGTTTTTACTTTCCTGTTGATTCTGTTTATAATTTTTCAGAAATGAGACAATTTGAGATAGTGATTTAATGTGGCCTGTCATATCACTATGAGGCAGTACTGTTTATTATAACAATCATGTTTGATAGGCCAGCTTTGGAGTGGATTGTTAAGAGAATTTTTTGGGTGGTGAAAGAACAGGATGCTGTTCTACTACAGTCTGTTTCATTGCTCCATGTGAGACGAAGAGGTACAGTCGACAACGCCCCTGTTTTTTTCTTTTTCTTTTTTCTTTAGTATATATGGATTTGCGAAGCAGTATCAAATTGTGTGTCTGCTTTATTGTCTTATGTTTTCACATGTGTGTGTCCGTGAGTACTTGGCTTTGCTTCTAAGTGTGTTTTGGCTGCCTGCTTTGTGTGTTGCTCCTGCTGTGACAGATGGAGAGCAGCCCACGCCCAGATTAACAGGCCCATATTAATGAAATCAGGGTTCTGCTTGGTGTGTAACTCTCCCTCTTCCCTTCCTTTGTCCATTCCCTCTCGGTCTTTGTCTTCTGTCCCCCTCTATTTCACAGCTTAGTCACTAAACCAAGCGCTCACTGGGACTCAGAGAGCTGCACAGCACTGCAGCATTGGTGTTGGGTAGGAGATGGGTGGGTTGTAATGCAAAAGGTTTGAAATAAAAAATCATATCAGACATTAACAGACAAGGTGAAAGTGACGGTAGGATCAGAATGACTGAGAAGAAGTGAGAAAGAAATATGAGGCTCATGTTGCTGGGGAGTGGTTTGACTAGACAGAAAGGGAAAGAGAGTGCTTCCAGTATTTTTCTCCATCACCATAAGCACTGTCACCATGACTCCTTCTTATGTCCTACTGCTTCACTGGAGGATGTAGTTTCCATAGCAACCATTCATGGCTGCTTAATATTGGCAGGGCAGGCAGGAAGGTGGGGAGAGCTGTTATGTTTGAAGGGGGGTGGGGGTGGTGAAGGGGGGAGGGGTGCAAACATATGGTGTGGGACAAAAGATAATGAAGAAGAGAAAGCACACGAGGGACCAAGGAAAAAAAGCACCCTGTAGCATCAGGTGAGGGCAGTGGGAGGTTAAATGTACTTTCATGAGCAAAAGGGAATGACAGAGTTAAAGGAGGAAGGGATATGTTTAGACAGTGAGAGTTGGGGTGAGGAGAGTGACCTACATTCATTGGGGCGGTGGTATACTGCAGAGGTGGATGCAGGTTTTGTGTTTTCTGTATCACACTAGATCTTGCACGCAAACCAAAATGTCCTGTATACACAGAGGAAAAATGTTTTAGACTTAAAAGTGGCCAACTACAGCAGCAACAATTAACTCAAGGGTGAAGTAAAGAGGACAAATCCGAGGGAGACAAGATGCTGCATTATGCTCATTTAGTGCCTCTCCCCCTAATCCTATAATTGCTCTCTGGAAAATAGGAGCATAAAATCATCATTTACATTCACTTTGTTAGTCGATGTCATTTGAAAGGAAGTGTGAATTTGCATATGTGGTGGGTAAAGAAGACTTACAGACAGACAAATGCTCAAATTCAAAGCCACATGCCATAATTTCTTGCTGCAGTCTTTTGATTAAGGAAGTGGTTTTAAAACTGTAATGTAATAATCAGAGAAAAATGTGTAGTGAAACTAAGTTGACTTAAAGAGTTTAGAATGAAAAATAAGAAATTTGCTGACAGGATTATACTGATCATTAAATTGGGCTTGGCTCCTTTGTTCTGCAAATTTGTGGATTAAAAAAAACATATTGGACTTGGAGTTGGAGACTGAAAGGTGGCATGCCATAACACTGTAAGAAGAACTATTTTAAGGTGTATCTAATGTTTTTTTTGTATGTGTGTGTGCCAGATTAAAAGTAAGGTAGAACACTCTAGAAGCTATGTGGGACTGTTTCTGAATTTTTACTTACCATCTGCCTTCTATTCCTAGCTCAGATATTTGCTTTCCTTTATTGTCAGTCTGTTCTTTTATTCCATCCCATCTTTAAATATCTTGCCAGTTCTCTTACTCTTCTCCATGTCTCTGGAGAATTAATCAATCTCCAGTTATTTTTATTTTTTGTTATAGCACCTGCATGGCTACATAAACCCTATATACATAGATAGGAACATCTCAAACTTTCAGTCATACACTGACAATTATTGTCATTTTACATTAAGTTTGAACTCTTGTGTCCACCATCTGCTACATGATCTAGGTGGGAGCAAATTGCAAGGTGATCAATCTGGCGTGAAACCCAAACAGACACACCCACACACATACATACTGTATGTTAATGCATAATTGTTCTTGAATACCTGCAAACACCTACAGCTGCATTGTACTTTTACCCTTAGCTGTATCCTTATTTCATTTGTTGTCCGAACAGTTTAGAATATATGGCGATTTATTCAGCTACCAAATGTATTCTTCTATCAACACAAAGGCAGTAAAAAATCTGGATGCACGAATTAGAATTAGGCTTTTAGGTATACAGTATTATCACATGTTGTTTTTATTCAAATGTACACTAACTCAATGCACAGAACAGCAACAGAGACTGGTGATTTTGTAAAAGGGTGTGGTCCCACTGCAGTATGGTAAAAGCAAAACAAAATACACCTCGAGGATCTTTTAATCCATTTTTTCCTCTGTTCCCACCATCCGTTTTGGTAGTGAGTGCTTGATGTCCATATCTGCATCCATGCTTGCACATTCTGGCTCCCTTTTCTTCCTCCTCTTCCTCCTCCTCTTGCTTCTCAGATCATTATGTAACGCTGCACTGCGCTCCACTGCGCTTCTGCCCGACTGGCCGATGGTAAGGCAGGACAAGCAGATGAATAAAGTAGATGTGGCAAAATGGAGCTGGGGTGATTTGAGTGGCTGTGAAAACCTTTGGCTGCACATGGGGAGCAATGGGACATTTGCATGCAGAGAAGCTGGACTGAGGACTCCAGAGATCAACTCAGGAGAGCACAGACAATAACCCAGACCTCTAATCCAAAATGATTCATTGGAGTGGCTTGTATCTTTCTATCAGTGCAAAGGCAGGAGGTTTACAGACTGGGGCAATAGTCATTACTATGAAATACATGAACGTCCTCATCTCTAATGTGCCTGGTAGTTATCACTGATGGACAAACTGTTTAATACCCAGTCACACTGATGTTACTATAAACACTGATAGACTTGATTGAGACTCTTGTCATTATCTTGTCATGGCAGCTGGATGACTGAATTTTCATGCTACATTAGTTGAAAGGTCAGGGAAAATGAGAGAGAGAGACAGAGAGGAAAGAGGGCGTGAAGTCTGCAAAAACCATCAACATTTAAGATTGATGCAATAATGTTGAGATCGGTGTTGAGTGAGGCCACTGTGAAGATGCAAAGAAGATGGAATGAATAAAAACAATTGAAGAGCCATACAAGAGGACACATCAAAGTGCTAAATATAAAAGTGACAGATGTGTAGTTCCCTCTCAGGTCAAATACACATCAGTGTCTACTGTAGTTAGTAACATGAAAATTACCTATGTGTGTTGAAAATTGCAGCATGAGCCTTCCAGAGTTGGGATTCTGTTATGATATTACCTTCTTAATTCCACCAGAGCCGATCACGACCAGACTATAGTCTCACTTGACCCCACATCCTTATAATCCCGCATAACACAGTGTCTTTTTTTATTAGCGTCACTTTGCTCAGCCTTACTCTTTCCCATCTGCGTGCTCCCAGCGTGACTCATCACTCTCCAGGGTGTTGTTCCATTTATGATTGTAACTTTGCATGGAGGCACTGCTGTCTCATCAAGTTCACACATTGAATTAGACAGGTCATTTCTTAGAGGCAAGAGACTGGACACTTTGGAGCAAAGCTTTGCCAATATTTTTGTCTTATGCATTTTCATTTAGCGCTTAAGTTTTCCTTTTCTTCTGTTTCTGCTCTACTTTTCATACAGTCTCATATTTCTGCTGGGGGAAAGGGACAAGGGCTTATCCATGGGAGAAAGGCTGTCAATCTTATAAATGAATGTGACTTTTTCTGTCTCTCTGTCTACATTTAGAGAAAGCCTGTCTGCCCTGATCTTCGCAGTCTCTTTGTCAAGTTCTGTCGTCTTTCTATAGCTCCTACAGCTGTGTTGTCACAGTCAATGAAAGCATGAGATTTGTGGGCTATAGCAACATGGAATGATGCAAATACATGGCCCACTTTATATTTTCCTTTTTTTTTTAATGATTATTTTTTTAGTATATTGCTATTCATTGATCTTAAAGCCCAACCATCTAAAACACATATATTCAATTTTTGATGTAATAAAGTACAAATGACTATACAAGTGTTTACACTGGTTTCGCTTGAAAATTACTGAAATGTTGAACCAGTTGTCAGTAGGTGCCTGGTAGTTTCTCTATACTATTTAATCATATCTGCTATTATTCAAATTTGAAAAGAAAAATGCTATTTTCTGATTTAGCTTGGGCAGTTTCCCTACAAGACGAGCTTTAGAGGAGTAGCCACCTCAGTCATTAGGACACATCTCATCCGAACTATTAGCACATGTTGCTCATAGTTGGTAATGGTAGATAGTATAAAAGTATAAATGAGGGTACAAGTTTAATTAGTGATGAAGGAAAAAAAATCTAATTAAATATAAGATAGGAATTGAATTTGGTTTATTATTCTTCAACTTGATGGAGCCCAAGAATTTGGGTGTATCACTCTTTCACTATAGCCACTTTAATTGCATCAATGTAATTTTTATGTGGTTTATCTGAATTTATTGAATAGTTCTGTTGAAACAGTTTTACTCACATCTAAAGTTACATTCATGAAGTGAGAATTATCTCTGAGAGTTGTTTTTTTTAAACTACACAAGCATACCAACCTAATCAGAGTTATATTTAGTGTATTTAAACTTTTTTTCTGTCACACTGGCTTAGTATTATGTTTTCAACAGCAGATTGATGTTATGGTCCTGAGACTGACTTTGGTAAGACACATTTTTACCAAAGTAACAACAATTTTCTTTTGCTGCCTCAGTTGAACCTCCCATGTGTTTGTGCATCTTCCCTGGCCTGTGCATTAGGCCTCTGTATTAGGCACTGAAATGCCACAAAGCAAATTTAAATGTCAGGAAATTATCAAACAGTGAGTGCTGTTGAGTTGCTCTCTGTAATGGTTATAGAAGTGTCACAAAAACAATGCCTTTCATGTCTGTATTTAGGCTGACATTTGACTTGGGGAAGAAAAAAAAAGAGTAAGACATATTGTGTAACATGAAAGCTCAGTCGGTAATAAAAGAGTAAGATAATTTTGGAAGCTGGTATTCTTTACTCTGGGTACTGCATGAGGTCACACTTTTTTCCCAGACTCTGTTACTTTTGGTTGGATGGAGCGTGTTCAGTTCATCTCCTCTTTGCGATGAACTCAGAAAAGGAGTCAGAGTAAAAGAGTAACATTTCTGTGCAGAAAGAACCAAAGTCATTGTGCTTTATGTAGTTATATTCTGTGCAATAACAAAGTACCACACAACTAAATAAGATTGTGATCATGCATTGGAGCATGGTCATGCTAGTTGTTCAGTCCTTTTAACTCTTTCATGCATGAATTATGACAACCTCAATCTGGATTTTTTTCTTAAGTATTTTTATTCATCTTTAGGCATGAAAAAAATATTTTTTTAACTTACTTTTTTTTTAAACATGTATTTTTCAAAGAGTTTTTTTTACATGTCCACTTACTTAAGTAGACAACATACTGACCAGTGGGTGGCAGGGTGTGGAGTGACACATCAGTGTCCAATGTAGTGGTTTATGTGCAAGTATACCATCAACACTGTCCCAAATATAAGAAAACAGCCTTTCAATAGCTGTCCACTGTAGTGACCACTATTCGTGAAAAGGGTTCAAATATAGCTGTTAGTGACTGAATAATCGTGTGTTATGTCTGCATCCATTCATAAACATGCTACCATTTGTTTAACTTCTTGTTTATTCTTACATATATGTCTCTCCTCTAGCAGTGCAGTGTTTAAGAAATGTGGTATAAATTATTATTCCATCTCTTCTTTTCTTTCAGATGGTGAAGGAGGAGAGGTTTCGCCCCCAATGGGTGCTGGTGTAGACAGCAACAGCTGGCACTTTCGCTATGGCCCCGGTGGTCCCGGCGCACCTCCACAACACCTAAAACCTGGAGAGGTTCCCCCAGAAGCCTTCATTATCCCTGGCTCCCCTGCCATAATATCTATCAGACAGAACCAAGGAGGAGAGGACGACAAGAGTGATTTTATTACCTTTGGAAAGAAAGAGGAGGCCAAGAAGAAGAAGAAGAAGAAGAAGGAAAAGAAAGACAAGAAGGATAAAGGAAAAGATGATGGAGATGAGTAGGAGAGAAGAGAATTAAAACCACAAAGTGGAAAAGGGTGTTGCTAAAACAGAGGTATCAACTAAAGTCCACTGGGAAACATATATTGTCCAAACTATTCGAGATTGTTCCTAATTTCACATTTTGATCATAATATTGATTTATAAATCTATCTCCATTGTGAACCTGGCCTTTTTAAGATTTATTTTACCTTCAGTTCCTGACTGTGGTAAATTACTGATCTTACCTTGATTGAACAAATAATGCAATACCTAATAATAAAATGATAGTTTTCCCCACATCCCTATGTCCCTACACACCCCAAGTCAACTCATGACATCCTTTCAACTCCTTTAACCCACTGGGCTTGTTGGCACCTCTGTCTTACCCCATCCAAACTACAGTGTATAAATCACTCTCTCTCTCTCTCTCTCTCAGACAAGATGAGATACTTCTGCAAGAATAACTAAAAGCTGTGCCAGCTAAGGAAAAGAAGAAACATTAAAAAAAAAAAAGAGAGACTGAGACAGAGTTCTGCAGTCTGGAGCTGGACATACTCTACTTGTAAATATCACGGGCAAGAGTCACGTAAATTAAGGCTAATAAGAAACTGCTGCAGATTCCTCTGGTCATTACCAACAGTGTTTCCTGAGATCTCAATGAAACCACATGCACATACGCATGCTCACACATTCAAACATGCAAACACAAAGTTACTTACCATGAAAAGGTGGACACAGAAAGCACTTGACACTAAGAGAGGGGGAGCAAAAAAACAGCTGGCATAAAAGAAAAGTGCTTGAAACCAGACACTGCACGCTTTTTGCCCTGCGCAGTTGCCTATGAAGTGCACATCAACTCTCTCAGGATTGATGCAGCATGCTTTGCAATCACTCTGTATTTGCTCACTGCATTGAAAGAACACATCTTCTGCCAGAACCCCAACTGAGGAATGCAGAGAACACTGGAAAGATGGAGAGAAGACACTTCAAATTCTCCTGAGTATCACCAAGGGGAGAGTCCAGCGGGGCTGGCACATGACTCCATGCTGAGTCAGTGGACTCTAATGAAAACTTTGAGTTCATCAGGAGAGTCTTTGATAACACCGTCTTTCCCCCCGCTGCAGCAAAAGCCCAATGCTTTCTGCTTTGAATGTTTGGTAGCAACCAGTCCTTACCCAATACCTTGAGTTTACAAATGCTCACCTGCTTGTACTTGCCCCATGCTGCCAGGAGCCATCTTCTCCTGCCCAAACCGCCTTTTTTGTGACAATGAAGTTTGTAAACATGTTATGTTTTCATTCATTTTCTGAAGAGATTCATTATAACATACTCTTTTTTTTTTTTCTTCATAGCTTTAAATGATTTTTGCTTGACATACCCATCACCATTTACCCTCAAACACTGACCCTAATCCCCACTCTAACCCCCTACCCAGGATCAGTCCTGGGAGTGGCTCGTTCTGAACATTGTGGTGTGCTGCTGAGAGCAGCATGGAGTAATGTGGATGAGGCCTGGGGAAACCCAGTTGGGGAGGGGGTCTATGCCCTGAACTCTTGTCAGATGTTTCTTAAGTGCAAAACGGTTCAGCGCTTTTAACTTGTGAATAATACACTAAGTGGTTCATTTCCTGTTTGTAGCCCCTAATGAGAGGGGACCAGGTGGGATGAGACTGATTACAGGGACCCTGGAGGACTGGGATAGAGCGAGGAGACAGGTGCCGTGGGCTGGCCCTCCCTCTTCATGTACTAGAGAAGTTCTCCAGCTGATTGTTCACATATTAGCTTTTATGTACGCTGTAAATGTAGCGTAGACTAGATTGTCTCTACATTAGCAATTGAAACATGATAAGAATATGGGCATCTAAGGATTCTGATCCCAGAGCTATATCCCACCAATCCTCTCTCAAGAGGGTTCGAAATAGGGGCACACATACTAGCCTGAAGGCCTGCTTCTGTTGGTTCCCGTCCCCCTGCCTGTAACTTGTTGCCACGTCCCCAGAGTTTTGCGGCTCAGTATGACGTCACTCCATTAAGTGGCTGCTGCATGTACTGCTCTAAGGAAACACATACTATATAGAGAAATATATATATAAATAGATAGATGGCTATGATTTTATTCTTTTGTATTATGATTTTTCTTCATTACTCGCGCAGGAGATATTTGTATGTACTTCTGTCTCTGCCAAACATCTATGTACTAAAATCTTCACACTCCACAGATGTTGTATGGCATCCACTAAACCTCTTTAGATATTTGTAAATGCTATAGTGTGATACCTTTCAACGCAAGTTTATTATTTTTCTTTTACCAATGATAATTTTGTTTTGGAGAACAAACAAAGCAAGAAAAAAAAGAAAAAAAATATCACTCTGTGTCTGGCTTTGACATGATGATCTAACTAACACTGTATTATTGTAACTGAAATATGTATGATCCTATGATGAGCTATCACTTCCCTTTCACTCTTAAAAAATAAAAAAAGAGAAAAAAAAAATACAAAAAAACAAAACCCCGATACACACTCGAACGCCGACGTCTCCAACACACACGCAC
>VURO01020770.1:0-23680 GCA_015108175.1 Pelvicachromis taeniatus
GCATAGAGAGAAAATTTCAGTAGTTAGGTGTGTGTATGTGTGTGTGTGTGTGTGCGCGCGCTCCGCAGTAAGGCAAATCTATTAATAACCCAGCTGTCTGAGTACTCTGTTACATTTACATTGGATGCTGAACACACACGCACACACACAGACTGCTGTGTGTTCTCACTGACACATTTGCATACGGCTGCTCACACTCCCTTAACCGCCTTGATTTGGCAGTAAAAGTATGACGCTGCTCGCCATTACACAGCAGCCCAGTCTCACAGGACATGTTTAGAGGTGGCCGTGTGGTCTGGATATGTTTCAGAGGTACTTGTCTTAATCAGAAACAACATAAAAGGTGGAACTAGCTTCCAGGTCGGAGAAGTGAAGTAAAAGTGGAGGTGCTTTAAACCTGCATTCTTATTAATGGGCAGCAGGGGGCGATACTTGTAGCTGAAGGAAACTTCTGGTCCTAACAAGTCTATGGGCCCAGTCGTTCGCTTCACAAATTAAACCACACTGTAAATTTTGTTCCTGTTGTTGGCCATCTAATGAATATAGTATGATGCTTTTACAAAGTGTTCTACATCCATGAATGCAAAAAAAAAATTATTAATTAGCATGTCGCTAGGTGTCTTTAGGTGTCCTCAGGAAACGTGAGGACATTATAAAATATCATGTGTAATTCAAATTTAGTGGATATAAATGACATGTTATTCTCATTGATTTCAAATGGCAGAATGCTTTTATATGATCTATGGTGTCATAAATGCAAAAAAGGCAAGTAGCTTTTGCCGACTGCTGGATGGTTTCCAGGCAACCTGACGGCATCATAATTAAACCTGCATTACTGAAATTTCGTGGATGTAATTTTGATGTTATCGTCATGTAATAAAAATGACACTGTGCTTTTATAAGGCATTACATGCATTAAAGCATTAAAGTATGTTATTTCAGCCTGATGCTAAGTCATGACACGGTGATAATGACAACAACACTCAGGGGCCCAAGATGCACTGGTGTCCTAAGCTTCCTAAGTTCAACTGATCATGTGGGAGGAGCTGGTGGGCAAAGAAACAAACACATACAAACACAGACACAAACTATAATACATGAAATCTCTATCAACAGTAAGTGTCATAAAGGAGGATTACTCAGGTTATCCTCACTGGGCATGTGGCATCACAATCAGAGCTGTCCGTTGTTTGTTGCATTCAATTTCAAAACAGTAAGGGTGACGGCAAAAACGCTAATCAAACCGATACCGACATCACAGGCGTTACGACCATCTTTTATACTGTCTGTTGTCTCGGTTCCATTTAAAACTTCAGTATGAATGCCACAAGACAATTTAAAGGTTTATCACATCAGACACTGAATGTGCTCACAATCATTCATTCTCCACTCCTTACATCCTCTATGGATAATGGGGGAAAAAAGGTTACAAACAATACTAAGTTCATTTTTTTTCTGCTATACCAATTACATCATTGCTGCTCTGTGATTAGAAATAAAATAACAACAATATAATTGACATATATCATAGTATTGAGTTCATTTTCACAACACAAATACCTTGTGTATTTATGCTGTGATGTGCACCTCTCTTTTACCTCTCCACTCTCCCCTCTGGAGCAATTCACGATGCTATACAACGTTCGGTTAGCGACCATTAGTTAAAGACGACTTTACTTAACAAACATTGTGAAATATATCCACTGTAGGGTATAGTGGGGCTATAAACACAACAGGCATAACTAAAAAATACAACATAGTATTTAAGACATCGTTATAGTGAGTGGAACAGGTGTTTTTATTCACTTTAACATTGGCTTTCTTGCATCCAAGTGTTCTATAGCATGAGTATTACCAGGACCCTGGAAATGAGGCAACAAAAATATAGAGGCCAACAGATATACACGTTCTCTCCAGTTTGTCTAGTCTCATTGTGTGTTACCTTTTTAAAGCAATAAAAAAAATATATTGTATAATGGTCCAGCACTGTCCTACAGTGGAAACACATGCCTCTCAGGCTAACTGATGATTCTAAAATGGCAGTGAATGTGAGTGTGAACTGTCTCGCAATGTTAGCACTGCGCTGTCAGCAGGAACCGTCTCACAGTATACAAAAGAGGTCAAACCAAATGGTTCCCATGTATGCCTGAGTGAAACAAGTACTAACTAAATTTAAAGAGAGTGAAAGACTGACTCAAGAGGATAGCAGGGAGCACTTATACGGTGGCTGGTAATAAAACCACACATCCTTTTAAGATGCACTGCAACACTTGATCAGAGCACATTTACAGTTGTTATTCTATTAAAGCCCTACACATAAAAGGCTCTACTGTCAAATGCACAGATGTGTCCACCTGCAGCTCTTTCTTATATAGATGTGTGATGCTATAAATGGTGGCCAAGTGTGTGTCTGTGTGAGATGGAGAGAGACAGAGAGGATGATATCATTATCATGACTGGGCGCTGGCTGATGGCAGGTCATCATGGCTTACTGCCACTCGCTCTTAGTTTACGGGCCTCTGAGAGTGTGAACACCACCGTGCATGAGTGGGTGCATTCAGTCCTCTTCGCTGGGACAGTGGGGATATTTTATTGAGTTCATAAACATAATGTACACCCACACAGGCTCACTCTCGCTCTATATGAAATCCCCTCGTTTTATATGCAAAGCTCTCAATTTGTTCAGTTCTTTTGATCCATCGCCACTCAATATCATACTACGTACAACATCATCAAATCCAAAGTTAACAGTATTACATGTAATTATGTCTCATTTACCTACAGAATCTATGATTCTTGTCAGAACGAGACAGTGCATAGTCATCTTCTCATTTCTTAGCTCTTTTACTCTCTCTCTTTATCTCCTCCAACTGACTTCTTGTCTAAATGCTCCCTTTCTTATCTTACTCTGAGTATAAACATCTCCCTCCCTTCCCTCCTCCCCGTGGTCGTCCCTCATTCCACTTTCTTTTCTGCCCAGCCCCTTCTTTTTTCTTTTTTTTTTGTCTAAACGCACTCTGACCTTCCTCCCACCTTTCTGTATCAGCCCAGCGCACCTTCCACCGAGGGCGACTTTCTTCACGGTCTGCCTTTCAGTCGTTAGGTGAGGTAATCCCAGTTATAGTCATAAACTCTCCCAACACGCTCGTACACACGCCCTTTGAGCACAAACAGGGCGATCGTAAAGCTGACAATGCTGTCATTCAGACTTATGGTGCTGGGCAGAAAAACACCCAGAGACAGAGCAAAGAGTGAATGCAAGAGAGTTTCCAGTGTGTGTGTGTGTGTGTGTGTGTGGGCTGAAAGCGAGAGCACAGGGGGGAGCTACTACAACAATTTACTGCAGGAAACTCAATGAAGGGAAAACTCAAGTGGTTGACTGGAGGGACTTTTCTATATGCTCCATTCACTTTAAGTACAACAACTTCAGTATATGTACATATGTGTGTGCGCGCATGCCTGCATGTGCGTGCGCGTGTGTGTGTTTTTGTGTGTTTAGGGGATTCCACTGTTTGCTCTGCTCAGTGTCTTGTTACATCATCACATGGTGCTTTGGGCTTGCTCGCATTAAAAAAAAAAAAAAGAAAAAGAAAGAAAGAAACACACACACGCACACACACACACACACACACACACACATAAGCTGATATACACACAGACACAAATACAGACAGAGATAAATTGTGTTTTAACTGCAGCTGTGCAGCAAGTGTTTATGTGTGTCGGTGTGAATAAACTGTAATGAAGTCATATGATTGCAAGGGCACACTGGTTGACTCTCAAAGAGCCTTTATAATACCTTTTCAATATGACCCTCTTAATGCACTTAGAGAGAGAAGCACCAGCCAGGGGAAGTGGAGAGACAAAGAAGAACAGGGAAAGTGGATCGGGTTAGGAGAGGAGGAGGGATAGTATGAGAAGCAAGGTGGAAGGGAAAAAATAAGCTTGTGAGAAGTATTTCAGTACTACTTACATATAAAATTTAATGAAAGTAAAACAGCTATGATCGATGAACTATATTTCAGCTGCACACTTGTATGTAATTGCGGTTTGGGTCCTATGTTTCACATATAAACCTGAGTCTGCAGTGACACAAGCGGCTGTGTTTTAAAGGTGGGAAAAAGGTAGTAGAAGAATTAAGAGGTATAAGATATAAGAAAAAAAAAAAAAACTAAAAGTGACCCTTCTTGCTCTTTTCCCCTCACAACTCTCTAGTTTAAGTGTCTAAAAAGTATCCAGTGACAATAAGATTAAAGATGACATCAGTGCACGCTAGTCGCTCACGATAAGAAAAATCGTCAGCGTGGATCAGTGCTCTGAAACACGCAGAGCCAAATCAACAGCGTGCCACGAAAGAATGGAATGTGCTTGACAAAAGGTCAAGACACACACACTTAGGCGTGTACACGCACATGTGCAACCGCCCACACACACCTGTTCAATGTCTACATGAGGAAGCTGGGTGAAAAGGTTACATTCCTCAGCATCTATTACTGAGTAGATACGGATAGGCTGGTGCAAAACATGAAAGGAAGGAAGAAAGAAAGAAAAAAGAAAGAAAAGATGGACAGACACTATGACTGGTCGTGTCTTCCACCATCACAGACGTAAAGTAAACAAAGTGATGCTGAAACAAAACAGAGAAGCCGGTTGTGCGAAGACTGAAAAAGAGAAAAAAGGACAACAGAACAGAATGACAGGGACAAAATCAGTGCTTACTCCATGCCTCTCGCATGTGTCTAGATGGTTTTGTACCAAGCAGCAGTCTGAATCTAAAGCGCCGTTAACAAGGCCACATGCTTAATGTTCTATATCAGCGATCCTGTGTTAACAATCTGAAATTACTGAGTAACTTACTTGTTCAGTTGGTTCGTGTAATTTGCTGTCAGTTGTGATCTAAAATGCATCAGAAGTCTAATTATCTGTAGAAAGGGAGCCTCCACACATAAAAAGCCATTTAAATAACTTACTCTAACTTAATGCATGCGAGCACATCCTACAGTTTACTGGCTAAAACGTGTCTGGCTGATTGACTGCACAGCTGGCTGAATTGCTGACAGCCTGGTCAGCTGAACAGCTGTGTGACTCTGTGCACAGCTGTACGACTGGCTAACAGACACGTTTATTAACTGTCTCACTGGATGGCTATCCAGCCAGCTGTCTTGCGGTATCAAGGTATCTAAGTAGCTTGCTGGGAGATCGCGACTGAATCGCAGGCTGAATCTAAAATAGCATGTGCTATAAATGTTTTTTTAAAAAGTCTCCAAGCACAAGAAAAACAACAAAAAAAAGTCCCATGTTTCTATGTAAACAAGTGCATGTCTGTGTGGATTCTATGTGTTTATGTGTGTTGTTTCAGGGAGGGGGCCTGTTGCTCTGTGCTGTTATACAATGCATATTGTATAACAACTGGCAGTGTGTGGGCGGCTCCCGCCATCTGGAGAGATGCAACCCCATATTGTGCCTGACGCTACACACTGTATGTGTGTGTGTCTGTGTGTGTGCCTGTGCACACCCTTTTCTGTGTGTTTGTGTCCGCCCTGGAGCTACAAATAGATACGGCGTCATCTACAGTAGTTCGTTTCCTGGGTGCACGTACATGACGGATTAAAGGAAGGTAACTGAGTGCAGTCCTGTACATAGTGCTTATAGTGCATGTTTTGCAAAGCGAGACTGATTAAGATTCATACTTTGTTCATTCTCATTAATACTACAAATGTGTTACTGCAGAAATAGGAGCATAAATAATTGTATACAGACTGTGTGTCCTCTAGGGGTTTCACAGCCGACAACAGACAGCGAGGACTTCATTATCGGGCTTAGCAGGAGACAAAGTCTCACTGTTTTACTCCTAGTTCTGGGTTTCCACAGTGATGGAGTCAACCAAACAAACAAAGTCTTGGAACGCTTCATCCGCAAATAAACAAGAGACACACTCGCATGAAGAAATACAGCGCACTCACATGCAAACACAAATGCACACAGAGTGAATATGGTGCTGAGAGAGCCCACTCCATCAACTGCAAGTCAGTGCTCAACTGTTGCTATGGAGAGCAAAAGCATGGCTTTCTAGTCTATTTTAAGGTGACTGGTGTTACTTTTTTTTTCTCCCCTGCATATATTAGAGTTACACATGTGATAGCTAAGCATTGTCCCTCCAGGATACAGCAGGTGTGAGATGCTTATAAAAATTACCAGTCACCAAAATTACCCTCCATGCGCTTCATGAGCGGCAACTAATCAGATGACCGAATTCTACAATAAAGAGCACAATCCTGGACAATCACACATCCACATATGATGTATGAAAGCCTCACATTCAAAAGAAATCCCAAGTCATTGCACTACAGTACTACTTTTTTGAGTTGTCACACCGTTCAACTTTTAGTTTGTTTTGTGTACATGAAGTTATCATGTTGACATTGTGTGTATGTGAAAGTGTGCACACGGGTGTGGGTGTTCCTCTATTTTGTCTCAAGGTGAATGTGTAAGATCCACACAGCAAGCGAGGTGTTACATTGCCTCTGTTTTTAGCACACGACTTGACACCTCTAAAGGAAATCAGTGGAGCTCACATCCTGCCTTCTGCAGTGAACCCAGTCTTTCTGCTGAAAACCTAATTCGCTGCAAGTAATTATTTACTGAACATAAAACTCGTACAACTGGTGTACAACTTGCTGTGTGTAGCATTAGAAACATTGAAAAGATTAAGAGTTAGTTCCTGTTTTTGAATGTTAAACTTCAAATATTTACAAAATCCATGGGTGTGGGTTATTTTGCCTGAAACGTGCAGCGTCTTCTTAGTTAAATAGTGAATTTTTATTTATTTATTTAATAAGTATCTTGGGCACACGTCATACTGACAAATGAAAATTGTTGATTATTAAACAGCAAAATTAAAAAGAACAGGCTTGAAAGTCACAGCAGAAATCAGAGCAAATATTCTAATGACATTAAAAGGGTTAAGGTGTAACCCTCAATCAGTTGAGACCCCCAGAAGCCAGCCGGTGACCACCTGGTAGGAACATGTTGCTAGGGAAACATAAGTATTCTCTGAATGATTGCAAGTGGTTGCTGGAGGTTGCTGTGTTTATAATAACCAAAGCAATCACAAGTTTTGGTGCAGCACCCTCTCTGCAATCGATTTCACCCTGTGACTGCCAGCCATAGCTACCAACCTCCAGCAGCCCCTCACCAACCATTCAGGAGATATCAATTTTTCAGAGTGGCTGAAGGTTGCCAGGTGGTTGGTGCCTTATTAGAGTAATCTAGTTAGACTAACAAGAGGGGGTAAAACAAACAAACAAAAACCCAACACAGATTAATGCAGAACAGTGTGGTATTGAATTAATAAAATCTTACAAATTCCATATGTTAATGATATTTTACCAAAATCAACATTCAAGCACTTGAGTTTCAAAAGTAGTAGAGTATTGGTGGTTGACAGCCAGCCGCATGAGCAAAAATCAAATCCAGTTCATTTATGTGTTCAGATAAGCAGCAAGTCCAATTTAAAACTAGACTCAGAAGAAGGGAAATCTAAGGAGTAGTTACGCCCTCCAAACTACTGACCCTGCATGTACTTTTTATCTGAATGTGAATAATTGTATACAATATCAATACACTGCTGCTGGGGGGAGCACATTTCACATCGATTCTTTATCCTTTAAAAAAAAAAAAAAACACAGACACACACACACACACAGCAGCAGCATACACATCATTAATTATGTGTAATATAATTTTTTTCCCACCCCAGTCAATTTCAAACATTTTACCATTAAAACAGTGACGTGTGTGAGCTACGCATGAGCCTACATTTGCTGTGTGCCACTTAAATTTATCTCCAGTTTGTGAGTCACACCACTATTTCCTGTTTGTTTGCCCCAGAATTACCAACCGCACAGCGCTAATGGCAGCTCTACGCATGCAACGACCGTGGAAGACTAAAATCTGGGTAACACCCTGGTTTTAGTAGAGTACACAGGAAGACCACCGCTGTTGTTACGTCATATTTCATCCTCACTACTTCCCTTCGCTCCCTAACCCCAAACAGGAAATATCTCCTACATAAATCCCTCGGGATCATGTAATGAGGCTTGAACAGCACAACTGTATCTGTGTGCTCACGCAAGTGGGTGTATGTGCGAGGCTTACATGCCTTTCAATCTGTCTCTTATTTAAGACTTCTGTGCAGAATTGCGCACACATACACACAGGTCTGAAAAGGTTATGGGAAAGAGCCTTTGGCCGCAATATGAGTAGGGAGGGAAAAAAAATAAAAAGAACTAGAGAGTCAAAAACACAACATCAATGTGTGCATGTAAACGCATCGTATCAGCTGAAAGAGCTTCTTTTTGGACTCTGTTACAGTGTCAAAATGGAGAATATCCCGATGATCTGGTTTCGATTTGACTTGAATTTTACAGTAGAACCTAAGCCAATGAAAAAACAGCAGGGAGGGATTTTAGAAATAACTGGACCAATAACAGCTCTTATCAATATTGAAGAGCGGTAAGAACAGAGGAATCAGTGATGGTGAAGAAGACACAAAAAATGTCATTGAAAAGTTGCCTAAAAGAGTTTTTGTTTTTTATGCTTTCTGAAAAAGAGTGCATAATTGGCATTAATCTGCTGATTGCTTGATGAATTCATTGATTGTTTGGGTGTATAAAGTGTCATTTTTATTTTATTATTTTTGAATGCCTGCTTTTGTTAAATTTGTAACATCAAAATTAATTATCTTGTGCTAAAATAGATATCCACTTATTCAAATTCAAAATATTTAAAAAGCAACAAACCTTAACATTAGCTAAGATTTTTATTTGCGTATTTTCTTGATTTTTGCATGAAAAATGTATGTAATTAATGAATGAAGAAATACTTCTCTATACTTGCCAGGTCACTACTCAGCTCCATTTTTCAATACAGTTATATCAGTTTCTCCCTACTGATCAGCAGAAATAAATGAAATAAATAAAACATGGCAGTTAGAGTGAGAGGAAAAGGGAAAAACTATAATTTCTTTCTTTTTTTTTCTCTGAAGTTGTAACCCTCAGCAAAAGGCCACAGTCGTTGCCCGTCATTCCCCGTGAAGCCCCGCTGGTTGTTAGTACACCATGCATCATCTCCTGTGACGAAAACAGCATCAGTACACTCATCTCACTGCCAATGCTCACAGTATGCTAACATACTTATATACGATGCATGACAAGTGTCACATGACACCAAATCTGTGGAGACAAAGAGCACATTTGCTGTCCAGGCGATCATCTCACAAACGTCCCGAGTCGGGAACGATTTATCTGGAAGTTTGTGTGACAGCCGGAGAGAGAAAGAGAGGCCACAGCCATTGAAAGAGATAAGCTCTGGATGATAAACGATCGAGGTGAGGAAAGAAGATATGCAATGTATTTCCCCACCTATTCCTGCAGTACAGTAGATGTCTGTGACAGCAGTGATATACCGGACATTAGCAGTGTACCTGGTTATCTGGTTAGCGTGATGGCGCTCGTTGTCACTGTTACATTAAATTCCCAAAGTTGTTTGCTGTATACAGCATTTGTCACACAGGGCTGCAAAGTTAATCGAGTTTTAATCTCAATCATGATTTTGGCCTGCCACAATTAAATGAGCACGACCAAGCAGCATTTGAAAAGCAAGCCATGCTATTTAAAAACACAAAGCAAATCAAGTGCTCTCTAAATTAGCACTTCACCACACGTCTGAATGTGCCAATCACAGATGTTCTGGGCAAAGGACTACTCCGGTATCACCAAATCACAGGTGTCAAACACAAGGCCCAGGGGCCAGAATCAGCCCAGCAAAGACTCCAATCTGGCCCACTAAACTGCTTTGGAAAATAAGAAGAAGGGCATAACTTTGGACTGTATATTAATTAATTAATTAATTAAGCTTCTTCTATTAATAAAGACCTCCCCCACGGTCACTCATCCTACACCAAAGTAATTAAGTAATAAATAAACTACTAAATGACAGAAAAGTTCCTGTTTGTTTGTGATCTACTATAGAAATTTGTTTTGGTTTTGCAGTCTTTTCTTTTCTTTTTTACAATATGTCTAAATCAAAATAAAACAACAGGTGATATTTTTTTGTGAATTAACAGAAACTCTTTCTTCTTCTGTAATTTTACATATTTATTCTTACAATTTAAGTTCTGAGGCCACATTTCTTTCATTTGCTACATCAGCACTTCTTCAAGTAGAAAAACCCAGCGTGTAAAATGAGTTTGACATCCCTGCACAAAATTAAAACAAAAATAACCGTCTTCCTGGCACAGCAGAAGATGGAGAGCTTGTCCCTCGAAGTTGATCATCCTCCATTGTTTGGAAATACTTGTGTCTGTACCACAAAGCAGCATAAATCAGACTACCTGGAAACACACTACAAACTACATCATTTATTCCTGCCCTGTCCACTCTGCTGCCATAACAACGTGAAATTCCCAATTACGGGACTAATAAAGGCCATCTTATCTTATCTTAATGTATAGCGAATGAAGGCCAACACAACCAATGCAGTGGTTGCTAACGTGAATCTTCCAACATTAACTCAGATGCCCATAACTTTTTCAAAGTGTCAAAATCTGTGCTGTATGCAAAACATTGCAGGAGAATAAAAGAGTGATCTCACAGCTGTAGAATACTCTGCTGTGAGTTTTAGTCACATCCATCATGCATGTTCAACAAATGGTGTGAAAGACTTTATATCATTTGTCTGCAACAATTAATTTATAAAAATTAATTAGCACAATGTAAAAACAAAAGCTGTTATTCTTTAGAGCTGCCCTCAATCAAGGTGAATGAGGAGTACAGCTCAATTTTATTTTGATCCAGACGTGAAGAAGCAGCGTCTTCCTTTTACATGGCAATGCAAAGTGAGATAAAGAAATATTTTTCGCCACTAAAAATAATAAAAAATGAATAATTGTGCAAATAAAGCAATACTGAACAGCCCCACTGCACTGCATGTAAATGTATTTTTTCGTAGACCGTCCTACTGTGGCTCTGTGTGCATGCAATTGCAGAGCAGGGTGGAGCTGTATAATAAAAATGCTGGTGAGAGAGTTGGGACGAAGACCGGCAGTAAATAACGACTGTCTCAATGCACAGGAGATTTCTGACACTGTAAAACGGGGCTGTAATATGGGCCAAATCTGTCCCCAAGGACAACATCGGATTAACCAACATCCCTCCAACCACACAAATGCACACACACAAAAACAGAACTACTGCTTCACAAATCAATCTGATCCTCCTTCCTGCTTATTTAATAGACGAGAACTGAAGAGGGAGTGAAAAAACAAGGAGGAAGGACAGAGGAACACAGGAGTGTATGTGAGAAAAAGGAACACACAGCTATAAAAGATCTAAAGAAGGAAAGGGGAGAGAGAGATGGAGAAGGAAGAAAAGAGGACAAGTGTTTCAATAATTCACAAACTCCTGCTTCATTTAGAATAAAATCTGTGCCTAAACTGGACCCGTGTGTCCTCCACACATGACACGTCATCTGCAGTAGCCTCGCCTTGCATGCACAGCATGTGTTGTGCATGTGCGTCTGAGCCTGCAAAACGATGTATAAACATGGTGCTATTTTGTGCACATGAGTGTCTGAGTGGAGTATTGCTGGCTAGCAGACATGGATTTCTATTAAAGGAGTAATGTAGGTTTTATTAGACGAGCTGCTGCATTGAAAGTGAAAAACAGGAAGGGCTTAGCAACAGACAGCATTACATTTGTACACTATATAGTTCACTTTTTTATTATAGCGATTCCCTTGCATCTGTGTGAGCGTATGTACCCTACTCATTGTGCAGACAACTAATCTGAGCAAGTAATCTTAAAGAGTTATATTCAGCAATGACACTAGGCAGTCTGAAGCAAGTCCATGCCTTACGCCTCCATTTTTCTAATAGCCAGCAGGGGGCGACTCCCCTTGTAGGAAAAGAAGTCTGGTTATATAGGGAAAATAACTTTATTGGTTATCTGATTTATAACTTCAGCAAACATTTTCCAGTTGATTTTACGGTGTCATTGCTATTGCTAGTTTTGGGTTTGCAAATAATGGGACCAAAGCAGAGTTAAATAAAGCAGTTTGTGACGAAGGGCAGCATCCTAAGATATACTAAACTCAGGAGTGGCCAATCAGAAATCTCCTTGTTGGCATGAAGGAGACTGCTGATGGTTAGTGTGCATAAGCAGAGGAAAAGAATGTGCTGCTGATGGACTCTGAATTATTGCTCAGACTTTGTGTTTGAATGCTTTTCTTGTCAGCCGTGTGTGCGTGCAGCTAACCACTGAGTAAGTCCAGGAACTGTTGTTAAGTTACCTCATTGTTTATAGTGCGTTTGTTACAAGGTAACCTTGTCCAACTTTGCTGCCTGTCTGTGTTTGCTGGTTTATATAACGGTGTCATCAGATGGTTTAATTCCTGCTTATAACCTTGTAAATGTCGACATTTACTGAGCGAGTTGAACTACTTGCGACTTGAACAGCTTAGGCAATATTTCTCTTTGCTTTTGCTTTCTATGGATGTATATATGTATATATATATATATATATATATATATATATTAGAGCTATATATCAGTGAGATCTCATTAGTGCTCCTGTGTACAAATTTCCGAGCTATGATTTAGTTCATTTCATATGTTTAAACATTTAGTTTAAACTTTAAAAGTTTTGAATTTATTATGCCATTTCTTTTCTTGTTACAGAACCACACACAGACAGACAACACTAGAGGTGTAATTTACACTGAATTTCAATAAATGTTTGCGATCCCTCCCTGGTGACCACATTTATTAATCAACTGGCAGAATTATACTCTCAGTAAATCCATTACAGCTCAGAGTGTGCTTCAGGGTGTGGTTATCCTGTGAGTGTGCAGTGTCCTTCTGTGTCTCTAAAAATAAAAATGGCGATGCTAACCTCAACAGCACAAACCAGTGGGTTATGCAACGGTGGGTACCTCCATCTTTAATATACAGTCGGTGCGGGGATGACATTAATATGTTATGTTGAGGTAGTTTATGTTTTTTAACGCCTGGTAAAGAAGAACAATTACTTTTAAAAGCTATGCACCCACAACAACCGCATTTAGCTTTTGACCAAACACATTACATCAAATATTGGATTTGAGGTGTTTTCTCTTTACAACCCTTTGCAGAATGTCAGTGACAGCTATACTTACATTTTTTTGCTATTTATTTCATTTTGTCATTTCTTTTGTGATACATATATTTGGGGGTTTTCCACTTGTAAGAATAACCTTCACCCTTCAGTTCACCTCACTATTGCCAACTTGAGCAAGCTACAACTCACAGCAGCTAGTAAAAGATCTATGGCGCATACTACATACAGGATGGTATTATTAAACGTTTATTGTGGTTCACTACTGAATCTCAAGAGCCCAAAAGTGGTATTTGGTACAGCCGTTAAGTTAGCCGAGAGCTAAAAACAAAAGAACTGTAATTTATTTTGGTTTTTAAGTTTAATTTTTTGTGAAACGTGTTGTAGATGTGTAGCAATAGAAGCTATGTTTATAGCAAAAGACAAACTATTTACTGTGTGTGTATCTAAGCATGTGTGCATTTTGTAGGTGCTTGAGCTTTCCTGCATGCTTGGTCATGCATTTATCCAGAATGCGATTTTGTTATTTTTTATTTTTTTGCATGCTCCGTTTCACCCTAAACACCTTCCAGGAACTCAGCCGTTTCAATCTAAAGTGCAACAAAGACACTAAAGTGGGAGGGAAATAAATGTAGTTCACTAGAAGTGATTACTCAAAATGTCAACCTGCTGAGCATAATAAGCTGAAAAGTCTTACTCTTTACTGGGAAAAAATGTCATCACACACACTTTCAGATAATCTGGCTGCTGATCAGACAGACCAGATGGAGATACACTAGTCTTCTTGCTCTTTGTCACGTGTGTGCGAGTACACGTGTGTCTGTGTGTGTGTGTGTGTGTGTGTGTGTGTGTGTGTGTGTGTGTGTGTGTGTGTGTGTGTGTGTGTGTGTGTGTGTGTGTGTGTGAGAATTTGAAATGATTTACATCTCTGAGTGTCTTTCTGCTCATGTCATTCACGGCGGACTGCACCAGCAGGCGCTGCTCTTATGTAATCCTTACTGTCAATCCCATTCACACACACACCTGCACACAAGCACACACACACACCCTACTGTCTTTCAAAAGAGCTGAGGTTATTCTCCAGTTGTGGTGAGAAAGCCCTTCATGGTATCGTCAGCACAACTGAGAAGGAAGCATTTCTCCCTAGAAGGTAAAAAATTAACTGCTGTAAATAATAATTCAAGTCTGAAGCCCGCTGTGCTCTCATCACCACTTATACTAACAGTTAAATTATTTCAGCAATCTAAATAATCCACAGAAGACTATGCAGAACAGAACTGTGCCCCCCAACCGTTTCCACATATTTTTGAATATGACAGTATGACAGTTCTCTCCCTCCATCACTTTATGTTCATGTTGCTTCCCACACACTAATCAGCATAACCTACAGTTATGTATACTGGCAGCCTGAAGGCTTCATGCTGATGTGTGATGTGGACTTCATGTTTTTTAACACAAGGCTGGATGAAGTCTCTAAATGGATTCATAATAAATTTGGGGGAGTTTCAACATAACCAACAGATTTTATTTAAAGGAGAAATTACGGTGATATGTAAAGGACCTTAAATACTTTTTATATATGGCTCTAATTCTTCAGAAGCCAGCTAATTTTACACAATAATAAAATAAAAGGCAAAGATCATATGATGGTGCAGTGGTTAGCACTGATGCCTCACAACAACAAGGTCCTTCCTGAGATTAAATACTCTGGTTTCCTCAGGCAATCCACACATACATAACTGATGATTCAAAACCGTCCATAACCACGAACGGTTGTCACGTGAGTAGGTCGCATGATCCCTTTGAGTTGTGCAGAGAACGTATGGTGAGAATTTTGTACGTCTGAAAAGTCTCAGGAGGATGTGACATCTTAAAGAAAACGTCTCTACATCTCATGTCATTTATGACCCCAGGAAACAGTTTCCTAATGGGTGTAAATTATGGTCTCATTTAGAATATAACAGACAATTAAGCATGGATATGCATGGCTACCTACAAGAAGAGATTATGTAAAAGATTCTGAATAGCTGTAACGATGAGTGTAATGTATCTTCTCTTGCCATATCCAAATAAAATGAAATAAAATCAAATCTTTAGTAGCAAACTATTTTTATCTAATGTTAAATGAATTGATCTTTTTGATTGGTCGTATTGTATTATAACCCTGCGATGGACTGGTGACCTGTCCAAAGCGTATCCCGCCTCTCGCTCTGTGACTGCTGAGTGACCCTGCAAACCTGAATTGAATAAAATGGATGGATTTTTATAAAAAGGACATTCTTGGAAAAAAAAATTACTTAAAATTAAACAATCTATATTTTGCCAAGCAAAGAGATGGAGAACCACAAAAAGGTCCAAACTGAGTGACAGTAGTTTTTTGGGTTTTTTTCTAGGGGTACAAGTCTGAGCATGTCTCAGGTGGCCATGTTGAATAATGTCTGTCGGCTATCACCGTCCACTGCTCTATTAAAATTCCTCAGCCAAGGCCTATCTGCCATTGTTATACAATTCAGGAAACCACAGGGCCCCGAGTTCACTACATTCCCCCCAAGTGAAGGAAAACTAGTTTAGCTCAATGGGCTATTAGCCTCCACCTCTCCACACATAAAAGGAATGAGTACAGCGGCATAACCGTGGAGTATTAGGGATATTGGTAAGTGGCAATCCATCAGCCCTGCCACACACACTGTATTGTGCACCATTTCATGAAGGCTTGGTATAAACAGCACTCTTGACAACAAGAATAATGGAGATTTTTTTACCCCCAAAATACGATCAGGATTCGCACAGGAAAACATCTGTTTTCAAGAAAATATTTTGGTTTCCTGTGCTCTTTTACAAAAGATCTTTGAGAAAAGGTAAGTCAGCCCATGTAAAAAACTAGATTGATCCTGTTGCTATTGCAGATGCAAAAGAGAGCAATGGATATTATATAGTAACAATTAAAATGAAAGCACAACCAGAACCAAAAGTTGTTGGCAAGGGGTAGACTGGTCTGTTAGTAACAACTAAGACACACTCACCTGAGAAATAAAACTCAAATTAAATCCAACGGGGAGGGGGGAGCTGCAGGAGGCAGTTTTAACAGCCTTCTGGTTAACTATTGAAGAGAGTAGAGACAAGGTGAAGAAAGGGAGACAAAGTCAACAACTGGTAGTAAGACATGCAGAAGAAAGCAGAGAGAAGCTGAAAGGGAAGTAAGGACACTTGGAAAGATGAAAGGGAGAAAAAAAAGGGAAAGTTGACAAGGAGGTAAAAAAAAAAAGAAGGCAATAATAAAGGGAACAAGACTCAGAGCTGCAGTAACAGAGAGACAGTGAGGTATGCCGGAGGGTCGGGGGGGATAGTGGGTGGGAGAGTGTGGGTGGCGACAAAGATGGCACTTTATCATACAGGCTAGTTGTAAAAGCAATAAACTCTCTATAGGTCTCAGCATAAAGACTTCCCAGGCACCACAAAGGCCACGCTCATTCATCTCACTAAAAGCTGAAGTTGCTGAATTGAGCTCAGCTCCTCCTGGAGAGAAGTGTTTGTCATTGTGAACTTCTGACCATCTCAGAACATTCAGGCATAAAAACAGATAAGAACTGTGCACACATTTTTTCAGTTGCCTTTGAACTCATTCAGTTCGCCTGCATTTTGTCCCGCTGAATGCCAAACTATAAGTTTAGTTTTCGAGTTGAACTGTGCGAGCCATTAGCGGTGGCTGAAACCATTTGATTCCTTTTTCTTTGTTGCTCGAATGCGATCTTGCAGACACACAAAAAACGTGCATCAAAACATCACACAGGCAACAGGAAATTAATCGTACAGATGGCATTTGTTCCAAGAAAGTACAGACCTACCGTGACTGACAGGGAAACCTGTCAATTATCTAATTTGCATGACTTCTGATTCCTTTCTGCAGGTAATTATCATCCTATGATGTGATCACTCTTGCCAGTTTGCCACCCACCTGTGCCTTCCCTTTTTCCCTCATCGCTCCTCTCGATTCTCTCCATCTCTCACAGCACACTTATACAGGAGGTGTGATTGCATTAAGCAGCAGAGAGAAGAGAGCGAGAGGGCATCCCAGGGGCTACGCTAATGTACAGAACAGAATGTACAGAGCAGCAACTGTGAAGGAGAGCAAGAGAGGTTGGAGAGGGAGGGGGTGGGCGTCCATTACTATAATCATTTTACTTCACTTGAAAAGGTGGCTCTTAGAGCAGGTTCTGTGGAGGAGAGAAGAACGGGAGAATACGTGGAGAGAGGTGAAGAGAGATGAGCAGCTCTTATGGCTGTTAGTAAATCTAAAGCACAACTTCATTTTTCAACTTTTATTGCTTTCTCACACGAGCACCCAGAGCATCCACACAATAACCAAAGACATTTCAGCAGTATATTAGCGTCCCCGTAGTGCGTTTGTAATATCCTTGAGGTGTCCTGAGACGTGCATTCTAGATGATAGCAATTAACAAGACGAGTCAGGGCTCGACAGCAATCACCGCTTTTAAAATTATTCATGTTTCGGGTTAAAACACACAAACCATAAATCAAACGTGCTAATTCACATCCGATGCAGTTTGTTTCATCCTGCTATGAATACAATAAAGCCAAAACCCTAACGCCGCACAAAGGTAATATGTTGCTCCACGCAAACAATGAGGGATATCTTTCAAAGCAGGCGCGGAAGACAGGGAATGCCCTGAAGGAATAACATCTAATGCAATCAGATTGCTCTGGCCAATTAGTCAGCACTAGCCTAGCCAGAGATGATGTCAGCCGTCATTACTCACTGCTTAATGCTATAAAGCAGAAGGGAATCAAGAGAAAACAAAGAAAAGAGCAACAAAAGTGGGTTTAAGCTGAGAAGAGCCCACTTAATCACACCAAACAGAGACTAGTACACTTATGTGAATAATGGCACCCACGCTGAATAAAAAATCTCTCTCACACACAGTTCATCTACCCTTACATACACACTTAAGCATAAATGCTTAGACGTATTAAGCCATGCTCACAATGACACAGTACACAGCAAAGATGAAGACGCAGGCATCCACCCTCAGCCCCTTCCAGCATACATATGGCTCATTAGTAATGACCTACAGAAGCATGTTTTTCCACACCGATTACAGTCAATACCCCACAGCTCCAAATGACATTTTCACATTTCACTTACATGTACAGTCAGCATGTTATAGGGTGATCTCGCTCAAATACACTGCCGTTCAGCAGGGTTTCTGCCAGTGTATTACAAACCCAGCGGCCAACTGGATCTGAGTTGACCCTTAATGGCCCAAGCGTCAGGATTTTTTTTCTTTTCCCCACATGCATTCCTCACATGCTTTCTGGAGGTACAACCAAACCAAATAAAACTGGATAATTTATCTTAGGAGATTATGGTTCCATTTAGACATTTATACACATCTAAAAAAAAAAAAAAATGCTGGCAGTAGCTGTAAAGTATTTTAACGTAAAAGTACTTCTGCATTTACAGTTTCATCAATTTTGACCACTTACAGCAGCAGTAGCTGAAATCCAGCCCCAAGCCATGACAGAGCCTCCACCGTGTTTTACAGATGGCTGTAGAAGCTCCTTGCACATTTACAACAATTTGAAACAAAAATGTTCTCACTCCATCTGACCTGTTGCCACCGATTTTCAGCTCAGTGTAACTGGGCATAGCTTAGCCTTCCTCGTCTGATGAGGCTTCAGTAAACTGTGGATGGATCAACTGATGGGCCAGTGAAATTAGTATGTCAGAAACAAATGTAGCAAAGGTCTATTTTCGACTGAAAATGGACAAGGACTGAGCTGAAATTAGTGACTGAGTGAAAACGTAGAGACGAAAAACAAACAAAACTGAAAGACCTTCAGAAAGCCCGGAGACATATTGTTCAAGAAAGTCTGACTTCTTGAAGGTGAAATATAAAGAAATCAGGGGTGGCTCAATACTTTTACACACACACACAAAATAAAAATAGGTCATTATACTGACCTCATTAGCTAATAGGTGGATTGATTATTAAGCCAGATTTCAACATCCTTACAGCTACTGTATAAAAACAAGCAGGTGCTAGGGGAGTAAGGCAGCTTTGTCTGTAAAAATCAGACAAAGCTGCCTTTTCTCATGAAACTCTCTTTCAAGATTCTACCAAATCCACTGTGCTCCTGTTATATGGAGCATTACATTCATGCAACAAAGGTTTAAACGCCAGCAAATTTCCATACAAACGTTTCTTTACCAAGTTGTGAAGCTTTTTTACTTGGAAAAGAACAAACCTGGATGAAGCATTCAAATAATTTTTGTTCCTTTTTCTTCTTCTCTCTTTCGTATACAAATCAGGTCGTTTCTCCAATTGTGAATGTGTCTCTTTATATCGATTCATTCACACACTTCACTTCTTTTTTCTGCCTCCTCTGCTCTCTACCTTTATCCTCTTAGTAATTCAGTCTGGATGGACCCAGCAACACTGAGCAAGGTAATTAACTAACTGTTTAGTGTGCAGAGGCAGTTCACGTCTGTGTGTGTGTGTGTGTGTGTGTCAGTGTTTTTGTGGAGAGCGGCGGCACGACAAGTAAAGACAGCGAGACAAAAGACAGATTGAGTGAAGCACTCACGGGGGGGGCGATGACAGGACAGGCGGGAGAAGGCAGAAAGGTGAAATAAAAGAGCAGAAGTACAGAGAAAGACGGCGAAAACAAGTGTGATGATTTTAATTATTAGTTAATTGTTCTAACGACATTGAAAGTAATGCAAAGATGCCACCTTAATATCTGGTCACTCTAAAAACTGTACCTTACTTTCCCGCCATTCCTCTTCTTGTTTGCTCTCTGTCTCTTTAATTCGTGACAGCTGTTGTTGCAGTTGGCACTCAGGTGTGTGCGTATGTGTGTGTCTGTGTGTCTGTGTGTGTGTTTTCCATGCTCTCTGAGCCCAATTCAATCCTACTATGAGAGTCGGGGCCCAGATCAAATAAAGCAGAGCGTAGCGATTACAAGAAAACAGAGAAGGGGAAATCCATGCTCCCTCTCACGCACACACAAACACACGCATTAAAGGGATGACCTCTATATATACTCGTGTTGCTCGACCTTCTCATGGCAGCACTGTGGCCCAGATCTAACAGATTTCTTACTTTAGAGCAGTTGTTGTTAATTACATTCCTGCATTGTACAAGTGACACGTAATTGACAATAAACTTTTTAGCCTGTGACCAACAAAAGGGATTGGGTCCACTTATTTTATATATTGAGCATTTGTTCAAGGACTCACAGCCCCTGGCATTGCTAGATATCCAGAGGCTCCTGTTAAACTGTATTACAGAAAGCATCGCTGGGTTAATTAGTCGTTTGACATCGCCAAGATTACTTTGAGCTGTTGCTGTAGGCAGCATTGAGTTTAACCGTGAACAAGAGTGAGAGTGGGTAGGAGTAATTCCAGTCTCGAATAAAAAAAATTAATCAATCTGTAAAAAATTGATTGAATCCACATAAAGCTGTCAGACTTTCCCCTGCAAGACATAAAAAAGTTTAACCCTTCTGTGCAATAATTTAATGAAAGCCAAGCGCATTTTGCAAACAGGCCCTGAGAACAACTGGAATATAAAGTTATAACCAACTGGTAAGAAAATTAATGAGCAGATCAATGTGATGCATATATCTATATCATGGTAACAACTTAATGGATTTATACATGTAGACACAACCAAGACGACCTGCAAACTTCAAACTGAGCGTCAGAAAAGGGACAAAAGGTGATGTAAGTGACTTTGAACGTGACGTTATGAGCGATGGGCTTATCTGAGTATTTCAGAAACTGCTGGTCAGCTGGGATTTTCCCCACACAGTCCTCTCTGCAGTCTAAAAACGCCTTGGTAATGCCAGAGGTCGGAAGAGAATGATCAGACTGCTTAAAGCTAATTGGAAGACAACAGTAACTCAAATAACACTCAAGGCATGCAGAAGAGAATCTCTGAAAGCACCTTGAAGTGGATGGGCTACAGCAGCACTAGACCACACCAAGTCCCATTTATGTGAGCTGAGAGCTCACATAAGCTACAATGAGCTACAATTTACTAAAGGCTCATCAAAATGGAAAACAGAAGACTGTAAAAATGTTTTCTGCTCTGATGAGTTTCGATGTCTGTTCCAAGATTCAGATATTAAGGTCAGAATTCAGACACCAGGTAATCTGGCTTCCTCCCACAGTGCAAAGATGTGCGAATGTGTGAGTGAAAGAATATCCATCTCAGTGTTAGCCCTGCGGCAGACTGGCGACCTGTCCAGGGTGTACCTCGCCTCCCACTCTATGGTAGCTGTGTAAGGTAGCAGTGTACCCATCTCCTGATGACTACTTCCTGCAGAATTACCATGTTACTAAGCTCAGATCATCCCAAACTGGTTTCTTGAACATGACAGTGAGCTCACTGCACTTTAATGTCCTCCACCGTTACCAGATCTCAATCCAGTGGAACGTGTTTGGGATGTGATGGAACGGGAGATTCGCATCATGGATGTGCAACCGACAAACCTGCAGCAACTGAGTGATGCTACAAAGTCTCTGAAGAATGTTTCCAGCACTTTGTTAAATGGTATAAAGGATTAAAGCAGGGTCCAACCCAGTAATAGCAAGGCGTATCTAATGAAGTGACAGGTGAGGTTTATGTACATGTCACTTGTCAGCTGAGTACCTCTTTGTTAGCTACGTTGCAACATAAGCTTATTCTGCTCTTACACTCACTGTAAGTCACACAGAATACAACATAAGCCACATGTCAAATGTTTTCACATAAATTTTAGTTGATTTATGTCATGCGTTCTCATTCTGACTCTACATCTTTAGCTTCTTTATAGCTGGCAGTCTCTATATGGTACACCGACAGCCACGGCGACTTGCCGCCCAGTGTCATTGTTTGAGCTTTTAGGCTGTCACCCCTCCATCTGCTCATTTCTGAGACTTTGTGTTCAGAGAAAGGCAACTGTCAACAGTGAATTTACAAAGGAGAGGGAGAGCAGAAAGCAGCAGGGAGTGAAATGTGTAATTTCCAGTCAGCCAGAATGACGGCTGAAGAAAGAGGAAGAGAAGAGGACAAGGGGAGCAGGGAGCGACTGAATTTTAGAGAAAAAGAAATATCCAAAAAGGCTACTTTATGTTCAGTTTTGTTCCCCCAATTATCAACTTTGTTTCTTCTTTATCTTACCTTTTGATTTATTATCCTTACACCCCCCCCACCCATCCACAAATCTAGTCCTCTATAAATTGGTACAATGTTAATTTAATAAGCTAATTAGTCTGTACTTCAAAACATATTTGTAGAGGTATGAAGCAAGTCCCTGAAGTAGCTCACAGCAAAAATAAAATTATGCTGTTGGTGAGTTGAGTATAACTGTACGCTGAGGGGCAATAAACAAAAACTTATTTTGCAGCAGCTGGCGGCACGCTGTGACTGGGATGAGAATCAAAAATCATGTTTGGGTTTTATGATATATTTTTTTAAATAACTGGTAAAAAAAAAAAAAAAATCTTGTCTTTTCTATACTGGCTGTATCTACACCTATCCCATTAAAAAAAAGCCCCTCTCACAGAGTAGGCAGAATGAAGGAAGGCAGGAGGAAAGTGGTGACCGTATTGGTCACAGAAGAGTTTAGGACACGGAGAGGAGAGAGAAAAAGACAGTAAAAGATGTTCAGTGAGACAAAAAGCAGGGATTGGCTTTCTCGCTCTTTCCCTCAGTAAGCCCTTCTATTCATTCTGCTATCCCTCATAGGAGAGAATGAAGCTTCAACATGCAGCTGGCGAGACGGCGATAAAGGGCTGGCGGAGGACACAGTAAGAAGGAAAAGAGCGGTGAGCCAGTTCAGCTAGAGAATGGGTAGTGAAACACAGAGAGAGTGAGAGAGTGAGAGTGAGAGCGAGAGAGAGAGAGAGAGAGAGAGAGAGAGAGAATCTGGATGGGAGAAGGAGTTGAGGGACATCACTGTGGGCTGTTCAAAGTGAACAATGAAAACGAAGACGAGAAAATCAAAAGTCAAAAAGCATGAAAGGGGGGCGGTGAGAAGGACAGGAGCTCAGTTCCATTCAGAGAAGTTTATCCTCTAAGTCACAGAAATGCACATACACCCAAAGCACACCAAGTACCTCAGATCTTATGAAAACTACTATTAAAAGAAGAAAATGAGGGGACAGGCCCGACCCATCTGCTTTCATACCTGCAGCTCGACTCATTCGGTTCAGACTCACATGGGCTGTACAGCGAACAACATATAACTGCATCTTGATATACTTGGAGAAGAAATGGGTCAGTGTACCATGACCGCACCCCTCTGAACTGGAGTGGAGCCTGCTATGTATGGTGGTGTTGGAGAATAGCTTGTATCATGCAGCTAGCTCACCTAGGACAGACTCTGGGATCATTTGTTAGTTTTTGTTATGTTCTACAGTACTTGAAATAAAATCGTACAGTGCAACGTCCCTAGCGCCGGTTTTTGAGAACACACTAAGTAAACTACAAAAAAAAAAAAAACCTGCACCAAAAAAAAAA
>VURO01020770.1:27405-52699 GCA_015108175.1 Pelvicachromis taeniatus
GCGCATTAACTTAGCTCAGTTTCCAGTAAGGACAGTGTTTCACTGACCAAATATCTCTAGTAAACTGAGAGAAGACCCTCATGATGAAGACAATATTTCTGTGAAAACCACATCTCATAGTCTGGAAATGTTAAACAGAAAGCTCTCATCAAGAGTCGCTGTGTCGAAAGCAATACCGAAAGAATCACACTTCTCCTTTCCTACTCTGCATGCATCCCATTCAAGTTCCATTTTAAAGCCCCCTGCATCAAACACTCAGGCAACCAATAGACCTGTTTTTACACCTTCTGTGCAAAGCACTTAATTCCTAACTACTGTAGTGGCACTCCACCATAACCTAAAGCAGGGCGCTGTTGCATCATTTATCGCCCAGGTGCGAATCCAACTTTATGGCTTTGTTGCAGGATGTTCATTAAAAAAGAAGTGAGTTAATGTTCCCCAGGCAAATAATATGTGGTACAGTGCCTAATTTGATGCACAAGCACATAGAGAAACACTTAATGCTCCCATCCAGTGCACTCTCTTATTTTAAGTAACCCCCGAGGCTGTTACCACGGTGACAAAGACATGTCCCAAGGTCGCAGGGCCGAGCGGAGCGATAACTTGAACCCCGAAACAGCACATTGACTCAGCAACACATAATCAGGTCAGCTGATCATGTGACAACCAAGAGCACCCCCCACCCTGGGGACAGAAAGTGATACTAAAGCATGCATGTTTTTGTTAGCAACTTCACACAAAATTCAAGAAGCACATACTCACAAGCACCCAGGCATATGAAAGAAGCAAAACACATGGTGTGTACATCCAGCTCGTAGACTCGCGTATACACACAGAAACCCACACAGCAATGGGAAAAGGTACACAAAAAACAGCAACAGCATCCAAAGAGGCCAGGACAACAACTTTACCAAAGATGACTTTATTTGATGGTTTTTGAAAGAGGAAATACGTGCTTATCAGTGGTTGAAATGCACAAATCATCAGCTCATCATCTGCCTCAGAGCCACAGATTTATGGCTGTCATGCTCTTTGCTGATATGCACTTCCTATAGATGAACAGAGTCACTTTTATCCCCAGTTAAAGCAGACAAAGCCTCGAAGGTGCTTATTTTCAACAACTGCACATGCATTGTAATAATATACGAGGCTATTAACAAATATGGTTGGATATCAGGACATCAGCTGTGCAAGTCCTTGTCCCAGTGTTGGATGTTATAAAAAAATATATATTCAGAGAAGAAAGAGTGACACATACATGTAGACACAAAAAGTATGGCAGTACTATTCTGCCTACAATACAAAAGTCAGATTCAAAGCTTAATTAGTAGAGCAAATATACAAAACCATTTCCTGTGTGCTTCTTGGAAATGGGGGTGTTCTAAATATTGTAAAAAGTTTACACATAAGCACAGGTTTGTAAATGCTCACACTTGCAACTGCAACATTTTTCTCCAACTCAGCACCCTCGGATTCAGTTCTCCACCTGTTGCAAAGGGCACTCAATAATACTGGCAGCCCCAATGTGTGTGTCTGTGCGTGTGCGTGCGTGCGTGTGTGTGCGCGTGTGTGTGCCTCCATGTGCACTGCCTCTTTCAGTCTGTTTTTTATTGGTCTCCTGCCTGGCGTCCCTCTGTCACACAGAGACTGTGCACGTTCGTGTGAGAGGGAGAAATGTTAGTGATATCTTTGCGAGCACCGATATGAGCTTCAATCTGAGCCGGTTCAAAGAAGCAGAGCGCTAAAGACCCGATGTGTCTGATCCAGGTGCGTTGGACATTTGCCTTTTCACGTGTACCTCGCTCAGGTAATGTTTAGAAAAGTTCAGTGCGGTGGTGCATATCTGAGAACAGCTCAAGGTTAAAGGTTCAGGTGACCCGGTTTAGATTAGGGCTGTGGGTTAAGGTCAGATTGTGATCTAGCTATGATGGTTAAGGTCAGGATGAGTGGCAAGATAAAAAAGCAGAGCACTGCGCATTGATGAGTGCCCTCACAACGACACAAGTAAATATATATGTATGAAGATCGGAGCAGTACCGCTGCTGCTAAAGCAAGAGGACGCAAGAAAGCAGACCCTCTAGGCACAAGCTCTAAGGTTGCACATTTCTGTTACATGTCATGTCAGTTTAACACATATGATATGCTCCTCCCACCCTCACCTGATACAATATATGTTTAAATGTAATAAATCTCTCCTAGGAGGTTAGCAGAGAGCTCCATGTGTCCTTGTTTGCCTGCCTAACACAAATGCTGTCTTCATTTGTGTTGCCGTTATACTTGATTTGAACTTTTTGCAAATGAAGAACAAACTCTGGATCCAAAGGCATGATAAAGCAGATGGCCTTGGTAGTAAGTAGTACTTGGCTATTCTGCACAATATACACTCCCATAAACAAGCTGTTTTTCTAGTTTGAAATGTGCCAAAAGAGTAAGATTCCAAGGACTGAGGAAAGTGCAGCTTTGCAAAGGTGTTGGATTGCAGGAAAGTTCACTGGCTCCACACAACAAAACAGCAATAAGTTGGTTGTTTGACCACAGCATGGCCTGCATCCGACTGCCTGCACGTGAGAGGTGGAATTACGACCAAATGGCTGAAATATATCCCCTTATGAATTTCACTAATTTGAACTAAATTCAGACGGTTATATTCTTACATGCTCAACGATGACATATTTTTGCTTATGCGATGCTATTTGTTAAGTGTTATGCAAGTACAGCTAAATTAACTAAAAATTGAAAAGAAACCAGTGACAGTGAAAGAAAGAAAAAGAGACCTACACACACACACAATGAGGCAGTAACGGAAAATGAACATCTTGGTTATGCAACTCACTTAGCGAGCCTCAGCACTACAACGGCGGGTCAAAGTGTAGCACTCTAAAAAGCGTCCCAAATGTGCTTCTGCGTACCTGATGATCGGGCTTTTTCCTGCTGACAAACACATGTATGTCTTCACTGCCATTCATGCAGTATTCATACATGCACCATATATATCTCAGTAATTGATACAAAGTGGGCTAAATGCTCAGTTATGAGTCAAAGCAACATGTCAGATGTCAGAAGTACTATTATTAAAATATACTGAGATTAAAATATTGAATTCCTGTGTTGCACTAAATAAACGGTTTCCACTCAGTTACGATTAGTTCAGTTTCTTTAAAAGAGGGGGGTTGTATGTGTTATTTATGTTTTTAAGCTGCATGGAAACATGAATATTAATTTAACTCTACACTATAGTCAGAGTAGTGCTGACAAACAACGGTTTTCAAAAATGTTGCTCTGCTCGCAGCATTTTATCCAGCAGAATACTGAAATCTGCCTCAAACGGTTATTTCGCTTGAGTCTTTGTGTAACTTTTGTCACTTAAAGGGTTAAACTAGATTAAAATGAGTGTGTTAAAACAACAAAGGCACATAGCAGTACACCAACAGCTCCATGTGTGTGACATAAAATTACTGTTTTCATCAAGAGAGTCTTGCAGCTTTGAGGACACTAATTTCATTCTTTGTGTGCTGTTTTCACAAACAAACTTTGTCACATGCTGACACATAATCAATTTAATAATTTTACAAAAAAGTAATCTCAAGGCATTCAGCGTTTTAAGGTCGAGACTAGAATATCGCTGGCCAGTGAAACCCAATGATGTGACAAACACCTGTGAGCCAGCACTTGGCGAGGGTGGGGAGGAAGGCAGATACCTCCAACAGAACCGGGCTCAGGGAGGACCAAGGATGTTCCACAAAGGGGCGTGAGGCCTAGCAAAGTCAGGGAAATACACATCAAACTGTTCGGAGATGATATTTGGTGAACTGACAGTTTTTGTCCTTCTATGGTCTAAGAGAACCAGAGACATGTGGGGGAAGAGTGCAAACTTTCATGCTGAGTTTATGGGCTCAAGCACTGATTTTGGGTCATACCAAGTAAAAATATGCAGTCAAATTTGTAAATCTTGGTCAGACCATGTTTCAAAATGAAAGATTATCTCTGGTATGAAACTATATGTCACACTCCTGCCCATCGTTTGCAGTGATGTCATCAGGCTTCAAAATAAAACTTCTTATATTAATTATGGTGTAAAAAAATATATCAATAAACTGTATAAAGTTGATGTGACAGCAGCAAACCTAGATGACAATCAAACAATGCTCTAAACACAAGTTTGATGACCAACAGAGGTAAATGAAGATGAAAACACACCTGCAAATATTTTTGTCAGCACTCAGCATTGAGACATCATCAAAAACTAGCTGTGTGCTTCAGAGGTTTAGGTTGAAAGCACTTACTCATTGTCTAACGCCTCTCCATTAGACCTTTGCAGAAGGGGCCATTAATTGTCTCCTGATGTTGTTACACCACTTATAAAATAATAACTACTAATTAAAGCCATGAGATGATAATATTTACAAAGAACTTTACTAGAAGGTCAGCAATCAAGGTTGTGTTTAGTATTTTACAAAAGGCTTTAAAAAAATATATATATATACATATATATAAAAGCAATATATCAGTGTTGATGTTGTCAGATCCTAAGTAAGATTACTATCTGGTGTTGTGTCCTTGAACCAGAAAATTTAAAGTAGACTAACAAAAGTTTAATCAAATCCAACATCCTCCTTTTTTTTTTTAACTTCCTGTCCTTATCTCACCTTGTCTTTTTTCCTCCCCCAAGATCTTCCTCTTTTTCTTCCTTCCCTTTTCTTCTTTTGTTTTTATATACTCTCTTCCTGTCTTCTGATACAAGTACTCTCCAGGGTAACACATCAAAACATAACAACATCACTATGACACAAGACAGAGATGTGAGCTGAGGGGGGGGTAGTAAAATTCAGAGCAAAGACACAGTCCAAAGTGCATTTGCATAGAAGAAAACTGGGTGAAGGGGGGCGGTTAGTGTTCTCCACATGCCACACAGGTACAGAACACGAGTACTGGAAAAAGTGAGGAGCTAACATGTGCAAGTGAAGCCGACAGAGTTGACTAGCATTAAACACTGCAGCGCAAGTTGCCACCTCAGGGAATTGCTCAGCATTGCTCAGTCGAGCCACGTTAGCACAGAGAGCCTGGAGTCGCAGGGAGCCCGGCTTTGATCGCCTCCCTAAGATCCGAATACGCGGATAAGGGGAATATGCTGGGAGGGGGACCTACAGGGAACGCACATGCACCGAGAAAAACCACTTCAAAGGTGTACACATGGGCACACACACACACACTGCATTACTTCAATTGCAATTTTTCCAAACATTCAAAAGGCATACTGTACAGTAAGAACTACCCACGCATGCATAGTAATAATCTTCTGCCACCGATTCCCTCTAAAGGTTTTCTCTCCCCGCTCCAAAACCAACTAACCAACCAACCACTGAAAATTAAGTCCAAAGCTGAGTTAAATATGAAGAGGGACAGCAAAACAGTATTAATGCTACAGGAGTACTCTCGAGCAGTAATCTGACAGTCAGGCAGAAAACATGTATAATGGCCGGATTACGGACTTTCTACCACAGGAGAGCAATGCGGATCCAAACTGCTGCTGCTCAAGCAGGTTTCAAGAGACCTCATTCAACACCTTGACACAAGCGTTTAGTCTCACTCGCCCCCACTCTTTCATTCCTGTCAGAATGTGCTGAATGACGCGTCAACCTCTACTCTTTTTCTTGTCTGTCATGCTTTTAGCTGTGCCGAGAGAGCCGTTTCTTCTTGAAGTTATAATTGCTTGTGCAAGCCAAAGTTGAAGTTCACTGGTTGAGGACAGAAACTACACTACGATCGGAGCAAATGTTGGGGTGGCATCTTCCAGAAAAATGAAAAGCGCCGTGAAAACAAGATGAATCCACTCAAATGTACTTTTAAAGCTAAACCTCAAATTTCTCTTCATCTATCATCTTTAAGAGCTATTTCTATTTTTTTATTTATATATTTTTTTTCAATTATGTACTGAAGGAAGCATCATTGGTCTCCTGCTGGAGAGAAGAAGGTCACATGAGGCAGTAACAGGGCTTTCACCCAGAAGCCTAGAGTTCAACTCCTGCATAGGACCTTTTCTGTTATTGAAGGAAATATCATTCAAATGGAGTTCATCTGAAGAAAGAAAGCACAAATTACACGTTTTTGCAATAGGGTGCTAATAACAAGGGCCTGAATTATACCTACCTGGATACTTGGATTGGTTCATTCCTTGGGTCAGGTGCCTTTTTCTATGCTTCAATCATTCATAGGTTAGTGTTAAGTGGTTTAACCGGCCAAAAACAAAAACAAAACTTTGAAAGACCTTCTGAAAGCCTGGAAAACCGCTGCTCAAGAGCACTTAAAAAAAAAAGTATGTAAAAGTCTGGCTCCATGGAAACAAAATATAAAGAAAGAAGGTTGTCTCGTTGAACGTAACTGATTTTATAAAAGACAAAGCTGCAGAAAATGATAAGGAAAATTAGTCTGGTGTAAGGCATCTTATGTAATAACTCCATCTAAAGAAAAAAAAAAATGTACCACAGGATACTCATGCAAAACAACATTACATACACTTTATTTGCATGTTTGCTTGAGAGTTGAATAGAAAGTGGGTCAAACACAGCTGCTGACAAGAACAGCTACTGGCTGAGGGATAAAGTCTGAGGAGAAAAACATACATATCTTATTATGAAGGCCTGCAGGGAGTATTAAATCTTTTAATTTAACAAATGCTTTGTTCTTGTTTGAAACTATTTTGTATGCCGACTACATTTAGGTTGTTTTTGGAAGGAAAAAAAAAAAAGGATTCATCCTTAAAGAAACGAATCTTACAAAAGACTGAAAATCTCAGTTTTTGCTTTGAACTTAAGGCAGACCTGACGTGCACACCAGAAGTGTGTGCACGTGGCCCGCCCTCAGGGCAGTGCTGACATTGTGCGGACGCTGACACAGCAGGAAAAAAAAACCTGACCGTTTTGCAACAAAGTTTAAGCAAAGAAAACGCATCAAAAATAATTGTGCACATATTAGGTGTTATCTGTCGTGCACCAAATACATTACCATGGTTACCATTCTTCTTTTGACACCGTGATCAACTTTAAGAAGATAATAGTTGTTATGGGGTTCACAGCCTGACCTTAGGAAGTCACCAGCATACGTCAGGAAGCACTACGCCTGTGGCAGGTTCCTGCTGGCAGCACAGGTGCTCATACGCTCACTTAACACACACACACTTGGCCAGGACACTGCAGATACATCCTCCTAGCCTCACTGATAAGCCTAACAACACACAAAAAGATGCACACACATACAAAGTACAGGTGCTCACACTGCCCCACCAGCTGTCCCTGACCAAGTGACCAAGACAGAGAGGACAAAGGAACAGAGAGACTACAAGAAAGAACTGAGCAGATGCCAACACTGACAGGTGTGTGTACTATATGTGTGTGTGTGAGATCTGTGAGCACGTGTGAGTGTGTGTGTGTGTGTGTGTGTGTGCGTGCCAGGTCATGGCTCGCTTCCAACCGGCTGCACTGCCCTTAACCCAAATAAGGTCCAGTTATCTTTGTTTAACCTTGACTGCAAGTGACGTGTGTATTTTTAGCATGCATTATGTGTGTCCACACCTGCAAAATCATCAAAAACACAGGCCCGGGGAAAAGTCATAAAAAAGAAAAAAAGAACACTCCCTCCCTGAGGAGCTTAAATATGGAACTCGACATCAACAGTAATGTGACATTTCAAGTCAGCGCAGTTGCTTCTTGTGCCTTTATGTCACTGTTGAGTTATGTTTGTCTTGTGACACATCATAAAAGACTGCTCCCGCTCACTTCTACAACAGAGCGACAATCAATTATATAACCAAGGTCAAAGGGTCAGAGTACCTAACCCTGTTAGGGCCACACCCTGCCTGCTTCTTAGCATTCCATAGTGAGACAAGGCGTCAATACTTGGATGTCCAGTGCTGCTCTCCAGGCTCCAAGAGCTTTGCTCAAACATGCCTTAGTGTGAGCTCTCCTCAGGCCTGCAGTTACACACTGGAGAAAACTGTAATAGTAGAATGAAATTAATAAAATTTGAATAAGTGAATTGTTTTGTTTTCTTTAGTTTTCTTAATCCCGTGGAGAGTACCTTAAAGGACGCAGATGGACAAACGTTTGCTTCAAGTCCAACATGTTCTTGTAAATTAACTGCATAATGTCAGGTCCTTAATTCCTCTTTCACTGTGCGCACATTTCTGGAACAGGAACTCATGGATCAAATACTTCCACAGAGTGAGGACTAAATACGGCACTATTTTTTAAAGAGGTCAGCTACCAAAACATCCATTTCAAAATAGTGTATGGCCTTTTGTTATCAATTCATATATCACAGATACTTCACAGGCAAGAGAGGCATGTAGGAGCTTGTAGTCCAGCTACAGACAGCATTATATTGTGGTCTTGTAAAGTATAACAGTACAGTTGCTTGTGGCAGCTTGTTACACTGGGCGTTAGTCACAGGGATGGGCACCATGGGGCTACAAACTGCTACAAGGTCATGCTGAGATTACATAGTTGGAGGGGCCAAAAATGTAATGTGCACTCACTCAAACAAACACACCCCTTAGGGATTGGTAGTTAGCTGTTAATGGCTCCAGTTAAATAAGGAAGGAAGCGCTTTAGAAAACATACACATGGTGAATTTCTTATCACATCTCTGTTTTGCATGTATTTTTGTTTTTAAGTACAAAAGGCGTGGGCATGTTAGGATGTCCTTAACATTTACAGGATTTCTGTAGCTACTGTATTTAGCTGCTGTATTCTGTCAGTACTGCATTTAAAATCTCACAAAATAAAACACAGTGAATCACTGCCGGCACTGCAGCCGAAAGTTTAAATGAGGGCAGGTTTTAGTAGTGACTGCTTCTGCCGTTCTGTGCAGAAAAAAATGCATGCATTAGAAAAAATAAATATACACACACAGAGACACACAGAGACAGGGTTGTCTGAGGACAGGGAATTCTAAGTGCATTCCCCCTTGACACATACTGTACCTCTCTCTCACACACACACACACTCAGAGGAGCGCCCCGAGTGTCTATACATGATTAAAAGACTGAAAGTGGGGCAGGCGCACAGTTCTTCTTCTCTGTGAAATTACTGCAGTTCCTCTTAGCCCACCTCAGCACGCACGCACACACACACACACACACACACACACACACACACACACACACACACACACACACACACACACACACACACACACACACAGTATGTGTGCATAGATACAAACACAAGATAACAGGTCCATAAGTCGGTTTAATAATTGGGTGATTCCTGCAATGAAGGAGAGTACAAGAGCCAACCACTTACTGGTGCTGGCCAAAACAAAAAATGACTGAAATGCTGTTTACCTGGTGCTTTGCATTTTAGGTGAAAGCATAATTATGCTACAACGGCATTTCCAGAAACCCCCAAATATTAAAAATAAAGCACCCTATTTCTTCAGTGGGTGTTCACTAGCTGCTGAAAGACATCGCATTCACACAGATGAGACATGAGGGTATGTGATATATGTCAGCTTTTAATGTAAAATAGCTGATTATGAATTCAAACTGTTTTTGCTATGTAGTACTGCATATTTTAAGAACAGCTTACCCTGAGCTTTTTACGCGAGCACAAATTAAAGGATCAATTTAAAGGATTAAGAATATCCAGGGGGGATTGAAAGGCATCATTACAATAAGTTCTGCAGTCATAATGCTCGCCTTGCTATAGAATTGCAAAATGCTTCTATCTGAGATATTTCTTCAAAAATAGCACAGTATATATATATATTTTTTTTTTTTTGCTTGTTTTTCTGTTTTGTTTGGGGTTTTTCCTTCATGCATCTATCACTATGATATTCTGTGCAATTCTATTCTTTTTAAACCTTTCACTGCACCTCCAGTGTTAAAAGATGATCTGGTCCATTGATTTGTGATCTTGGAACTTTTCACAGAAAAGTTGCAGATCTGCAAATACTGGAACCACTAAAAATAGCTCTCAGGGAATCCAGATGCCAGTTACCTCTTGCAGGACTCTGAACAGCAAACACATCTGTTCAAAAGGACAGATGTTTTACAGATTACATTATTACAGAAATGCTTAATCTTCTGTGTTTCATTTTAAATAAATATATTGTTTGATTTACATGTTTGCTTTTCTGTTAAACAATCCCTTCCAAATGTCAGTTATTACAATTAACCAGTCATTTATTTTGGAACAGCACAATTCATTAAACTTCAGCAGCCTTTGCGCAGCACCTAAAACAAACCTTTGCGATCCTTAATTAAACTTCAGGTAGTCAGACACAGACGTGCGCTATTTTCGGCAGATCCACCTCATTCTGAGTCACGCACAAATGTTGGAAATCTGTCATGAATCATTTGACTTTGGAACAAAAAAAAAACAAACTAAAAACTAAAAAGGCTTTCAGTTGCATGTCAGTACAAGAGGTGCCAAAGACATACTGTGGTACATACCCTGAATTTAAAATTCCAATTTGCATGATTTTCCAAATGCAAGTTTAAAGTTCCACATTAGAGACTCTTGAGAATAAAAGAAGTCATGAGAAACGCATCAGGGTTCCTTGTTTAACTGCTTTACAGAGAAAAATGCCTTAGAGACACATCATACTTCACAGTTTATCCCAAAATGGTGTATTGAACATATGCTTTCGGGTTTGAAGGAATTGATCTGGGCTATGATTGGTAGAGGTATTGTGCCAGTTACAAATCTCTCAACATGTGCACATCGTGCACCAATTTTGACAGAAAATACTCAAACTGATCCGAGGCTTTTTCCATCTTGTGGGGCTTACAAACAGAAACCCATTTAAATGAGTGCAGGACACAAGCTTACTACTTTTTACGAGGCATTATGAAACTGTGCCTCAGTTTTAGAAGATTAGACGTAAACAACAACAATAAAACCCTGCAAATCTCTTTTCCAAAGCTGGAGCAGACGGGACCGAGTAGTATTGCTATTGGTCGACTCCGATCATGTGCTGCACTTGGCAAACGCACTTGGGGCCGAGAAAGACCTGTGCAAAAAGTTCAAACAGAAACCTGCAAATCCTGCAGCTTCTTAGCAGCCTTGTGCAATTTTTCTGAGAATTAGATCATAGCTGGGAGAGGGGACTGGATTTTTCGGTGTTGTGATCTTGGGGAATGAAAGTACACTTTTGAAACAGGAACCTTTGAGAGTTGTGAATGTGTCCAGTTTTACATTGATCACTCAGAAACTGTTGATGCAACCATCACTTCCAAGAGAAACTGATAAAATACAGATAGCCTTTGGGTCATACTGATAAGGCCTGGACTTGTTGCAGGTCAGCCGATAGGAAGTCAAACATACTCATACTGGCACTTTGTGTTAAAACACACATTCAAGCACACATGCTGCACAGTTAGAAGGATTGATAATGCTCACATTGTGCAGAATAGCATACAAATAACATGTAAAGGCTGCATTAAATCTTCTAAATAAGAATACTGACACAAAGTAGGATATTGCAAGTACTTCAGCCTTTTCTTAAGTATCCCTAACATCTGTATTTCCCTAACTATCAATATATGGACATTACCAAGACAACACACTATAAACCAGCCACTATCACTAGCAACTGTGGTGCAAGACAGCTGACTCATATTTTAACCTCCTCAAACCTTAAATATAGAGCTCAGCTCAAAACAAACACCCACCTTGTCACGCAATTTTCTCACGTCTTGCCATTTAAAACAATATCTATGAATAACTGCCACATCACACAATGTGTGTGATACAAACCAAATGTGTGTGATACAAACCAAATGTGTGTGATACAAACCAAATGTGATGCAAAGAGCAGAGAACCTATTAGCAAACTGAATCATGGGAAGATGAAACATGCACTTCCAGCCTTGTTTATAGTATCTCATAAGAATCATGATAAGCACTGACAAGCTTAAACCCAACCATCGCAGTTCTACACACAGGAACTCAACCAACAAGCTATCTGCAGATGATAGCTGCTGCTCAGTGAATAGTTGTGATTCAGGGTCATCCTGTTCAAGAGCAAATATCACGGAGCTCGGGCCTACCTGAGCAAATAAACCTAGCAGTGTGTGAATCAATGTTGCTGCTGGGTTTCCTTCAGGAGGCCAGGAAACCTTTTGCCCTCTTCCTGCTTTGTTTCATATCCACGTTAAGAGACCTTGTGAAGCTTCCAGCTGGTTTCATCTCTGTTTTTCAACAAGTTCAAGAAATAGAAAAGCTTTGCACGTCTACATGAAGTATCCTCAAATGGCTCTCCCTCTCTCTCCTGTGCACGTTTAAGCCAAACTACCACACCAAAGCACATTAAACGAAATAGCCTCCAATTTATTTATTACAGCCAGGGTGGTTCAGCTAAGTCGCAAACTGAGTAATGCCGTCATTAACCTGTTACTTTCTGTTCAGCACCTTTACACATTCAACTGGCTAATCTTGTACCTTTGTGTAACATTTGTGCGGCTTTAGCGTGACACTACATGTTGCGCACTGCAAGCCGCTTTACAACCCAACTCCACTCCGGCTTCTCCTTAATGCTGTTTGTGAGTTACTTGCTCAACTTCGCTGTAGCCATTCAAACAACACAACTGATAGGAATTTGTCTCAGTATGCTTACATATAATCACAAAACCACAAGACACACCCAACAACACACAATACAACACAACACAACACATATGCAAAAAGTACATCTAACAGATCAAGCCTCTGCCTGTTGGTTGAAGACTGGGCAGATGAAGTGTTAGGTGGAAGGGGTCATAAACAATCCTGCTAGCCTTTCTGGGGATACTGATGGCATAGTATGAAGCTATGGAAGGCAGATCGCAACGAGCTCAGAGGCTCTACATGCAACTTTTATAAGCTTTTGTTTGGCTTGATTGGTTGTGCTGCGATACCAAGTCAGGCTGGGATGAAAGTATGCACGCTTACCCTGTAAGCATTTGTCATAGCACAGAGCCACATAGCTATTTTTCTAAACTTTAATTTTTAAGCACACGTGTTGTTTACACTATGGATGTACCAATTGATTTTGTGAATCACATATTGTTCTGATCTCATGTGGAAAAGTGGATCGGTGATCTAAAGCAAATTAATTTCAGTTCTATGTTGTTTACTACAACACGCATCAGCAGTGTTTAAGTACTGTGCATTTCAGCACACAGCGTATTTAACATACCAGTCGTGTCCACGCAGTTATCTGCTGTGATGAACCAGTCTGTCTATTTCTGTGCTATGACGATGTCCCTTTCATACTTGTCTGCGTTTACATTCACGCACTGAGCTGCTTTACTTCACTTACCTTTCACAACATCTTATCTCTAAAGCATGCCATTGTTGTCTCTATTTTATCATAATGAGAGCTGAAAAGACTGAGCGGCAACTCGAGACGATGATGTTTGTAACAGTTACGCCCCTTTCTGAAATAGCCGTTATGACAGGTGTATTTTGTTCGAGTTCAATGTCCTGAAACAACATGCATTTTGCATGCTTTAACTCCACCCTTGACCCAAATGGACACACGGATTCTCCTCCCTCTCTCTACACCATTTCTCTTGCTTTAGGTAAGAGTGTAAATGGTAGCCATAAAATGCCTCTTAAAAGGAGTACGCCACCTCAGTGCTCTCACCCCCACCCTTTCAACAGTTAGGTAGCGTGCCCTGTCAGGTTGCAAATGCACTCAGCTTCATCTCAAGCAGCCCTGCTAGAGATGCTGTGGGGGCAAATAGCTAGGAGAGCTAATGGCACATCATGTAGCATTAAACTGAGCTGACTAGGCGGTGTTTTCCAAACCAAAGCACTGGAGAGGAGGGGGGGGAGAGCATCTTTTTCCCCTCGAAAAGGCTGTTCCTGAATTTTGAGGCTAAATGAAGGGGAAAGGTGTGAAAGGAGAAGAGAAGGGGAGTTCCACAGTTAAGTTAGTGGTGAATGCTACACTTCTGACAGGTAGGCATAGTAGGCACCCATGCACAATCTACCATATCTTCAATCAGAAATATTATTTCTGAGCTTTCAGAACACACAGTAAAACTAATACAGTGCTTTAACAGATCGTTTTAACAGTGCTGCCCTGTTGTGGCCTTAACGGGCCATGCTATCAGAGGAAAACAGCGGAGAGCACAGAAGCAGTGTCAACAGCAGACAATGAAAGCTAAGCCCAGTCAATTTATTTCCAAGGCTCTTAATTACTGTTATGATCTTAGAGCTCTTCACAACGCCTACATTACTAAATGGAAACAATATCACAGTTTAAACCTATGACTAAAACAAGTTAACATTTGCAGGAAAACCTCAACATGAAGAAGCCCTCGACCTAGATACTTTTAAAGGGATCCACCTGGCAGACTCCGGTTGAAGCCATATGAACTGTGGTTCAGTTACTCTAGTAGACTGTCAGACCGGGCCAGGGCCAGAAAAACATATCTGGAGCAACACACCACTTAAGTGGGGATTCCCACCTTAAATGGTTCCCAGAGAGAGGGGAAGCGTTTATGGGGGGTGGGGATCAGTCCGGGTTCTAGGCGTCTATGTTAGGGTGGGCAGCTAGAAATAACATGTGGGTCAGAGACGAAGACTGAAGGTTAGAGCAGGCGAAGAGTAACTCGCAGGTTCCTAGTCTGCAGTCTCACAGAGAAAGGGAGAGAGAGCGCGCCAGGTGTCGTCCAGATTGGATGTCAGTCCATCTCTGCAGCACTTCTGACTGATCGTTCTGCACTGAGCTGAACATTAACTGCTCTCTGTCACTGTGTGCAGGAGCCTCCAGCACTAGATTTGCCCGAATCAATTAAATTATGCGCAATACCTGCAACATTACGCTGAAATTCAAGCCTCGTAGACATGCTGCAAACAGTACATGGGTATTTTTAAATACTGCACGTGTACTCATGCATTACCAGATGTAAGAGAGTTCCCGTAAGTGGGAAGTTACAAAGTTCCCTTAAGAGCAGTCAAAGTTAAGGAATGTACAAAACACTAAAAAGTTATTTTGGTCTGATGAGGATGCCTAGTAATTTCCCATTAGGGAAACTTTCTTCTTCTACCACAGGTATTTCCCTTGGGCAAGTCCCTGCGGATAGGTGTGTACGCTAGCTATAGCACAGTATATCCGTGCAACTAATATGCTGATATTGAGCTGCATGTAAGGCTGTTAATGTCTGATCTTAATAAGAGTTAGATTATTCATGGCCATCTTGTATGCATGTTAGCATGAATGCGTGCAAGCACAGCTCACTCTAAACAATATCTATGTGGCCTGTGGCCTGCATTTGTATAGTGCTTTACTTAGTCCCTAAGGACCCCAAAGCGCTTTACACTACATTCAGTCATTCACACACACATTCACACACTGGTGATGGCAAGCTACATTGTAGCCACAGCTGCCCTGGGGCGCACTGACAGAGGCGAGGTTGCCGGACACAGGCGCCACCGGGCCCTCTGACCATCACCAGTAGGCAAACATGGGGTTAGTATCTTGCCCAAGGATACTTGGCATGTAGACTGGAGGAGCCTGGGATCGAACCACCGACCTTCCAGTAAGGAGGTGACCCGCTCTACCAGCTGCTATACCCATAGCAGGTATGAGACTAGGCCCTGTTAGTCTGAGCTCTCTGCCAGCTAATATTAGATGATAGTGTCAGGGAATTGGACCTGGCCTGGCCACAGTGAAACCTTACATTGACCTCATTTATCTGTGTCATAGCTCATCGGCTGGTCTGCCACACAGTCACCCACTGTTGAACACACTCACAAAAACATGAGACTGAGCTGCAGCATCCACAAAAACATTCAGACACAAATGCCTGACTAAATACACACAAATGTACAGCTATAAAACTGAAGACACAAATAATAGAAAGCAGAGTCGAGGAGCAGGCATTTTTTAGGCCACATTTTACTAAATTACATCTTTCTGATTATTCTTTTGTCTTATTTTGACATTTTTTGTTCCCGCATTTTGATTTATTGTGACCACAAGATGCAATTTATTTCCATTTCTGTTTCCCATTTTGGTTAAGTTGTGCACACACAATAATAAGAGCTGTAGGACAGCCCAGACAGTCTCCTTTTTACTTTGTTAGAAAGGTATTCACAAATTTAAGCTTTCCAAATCAATAACTCATGAGCGAATTGTTGTTAAAACACAGACGGCTCCTCTTACTAGCCACAGCACGGTGAATAACAAGCTGCATCTTCATTTTCAACAAGAGGAGGCGTCGCTACACATGCAACCAGCTGACCAGTTACATCACTGATATTACAAATACTACAAAAATTATAAATATCTTCACTCCTTCACAGTCGTGTCAGCAAAGTGATTTTGCTGACACAACTGAACGGTCTCTTGTTCTACTAGCTATTTCTTTTCTTCATACGACAGCTCCCAGGCTCCGTACACATCTACACATAATATACATATAGTTTGTTTTGTTTTTTCAACTCAAGCAATTCTGTCTAAATGCAACTTGATTGCTTGTAAAACACCATTCCAATTAAATCAATAATAGACGTGTGACGCTATTAAAAAAAAGAAAGCACAATAAAAAAAAGCATAGAAGAACAAACGGTTATAGACGGTAAAACAGCAGGAAGAAAATAAATTCTCTTTATTGTACAGAAATGAATTCCTATAATTGTCTTGCACCATGCTTGTGTCAACTCACTCAAAGCAGGAGTGATGCTACCACCGTACAAGTTAGCTCTCATCGCACAGTAATGCATACAATTGCTTTCATCAAGCAATAACAGCGAGCCACTGGATTACAGTGCCAACCAAATTTATTAGACCACCACACAATGTAATCTTTATACCACAAATGCAATAAATTAACAGTACTGGCAATTATCAAAATAATATTTTATCATCATTTTAAAATAAAAATGATTTTTGTAATGGTAAAACTATAAATATTTTCAAATTTACTGTTGTACAAAAGAACAGAATCAGATGGATCTCTCCGATGGAGTTTTTTAAAAAATCCTGAGGTGAAGTTACCAAAAATTTGTGTTTGGATGTTTTTCTTGTAGAAGTCAAGTGTGGGTACAAAAACGTGAATTCAGTTTAGTTTCTTTTTTTAAATTGACAGACGTTTATTTTATTTTTTTATTTGCATTTTCTTGTTTTTATGACAGGTTGTCTAATAAATGTGTCAAGTGCTGTGACTTTGTGAAAATATTTTCTAGTCTAGGCTGGTGAAAGATAATAACAAACTAACAAGAAAAGACACTTTCTCCAAAGAAGTCCTGAGACTGTAATTGGGAATGGACTCCTGGGGATCGCGGGCAGGCAAGTATCATCCTAACTCGCTCTGGAGGAGTGTTTTAGCACACCTCCCTGACTGTCACAGCCAAATGACCCTGTTCCAATGTTATGAGCTTACTACATAGCTAAAGGAAAGGCCAGAAATAATAGCCAGCGAGTCAGTCAGTCAGACATGTACCCTGAAAGCTTGTCAGGCTGCTAGCCTGCAGCCAAGTATCAAGCCAAACGTCCAGCCAGATGAGGCTGACCCAAAGCCAGCCATCCAGTATAAAGGTGAACTAGCCAAGCCACAGCTACCAGCCAGACAGGGAGCCAGCTGGACAGACATACAGATAGACAGAGAAATGCAGCACTGCATCCAGCAACTTGCTCTATTCAACTCACACCACAGATTTGTTAGAGGAAACAGTTTCAGTGTTGCAGACACCATTTTAAATACTGCTTGGTGGTTTACTTGCACAGACTTGTCTCAACCTGTCATCCAGTGTTTGCCCATGTATGGCCCAGGCCATATGCTTAACCATGATTTCTTGTTACTACATACCGGCACAATGTTAAAAAAGGATCGAGACAGCATCTAGCCCTTATTTGAATTCTCGTCTTTACGCCACATACCACGTCATGGACCATCAATGAAATGACAGGCAGGCATAGTTTTCTGGTGCATTGCACTGACCCTGTCCTTACAAGGAGTAAACAGTAGTAATGAAAAGCAATGTTTTGCCAAGAATAACACTGGTGAAGGGTGGGTTTTGGTATTCCAGGGATTGTTTCTATCACTGGCCATTTTCCTGTTATTGAATTCCTCTCACTCAATGCATATCCTTCTGGCTCAGACATAAGTCATTGTTGATACCCACACCACCCACTTTGCAACTGAGGACATGGGGCTTCGCTCTCACCCACTGAGGTAAATCCAGCAAAAATAGAGGTACACGTAGAGTCACTTTAACTGGAATGCACAATTCATACAAGTTAGCATGATGTAATGGACTCTCTGCATGTCCGGACACCTTCATTTCCAGATAGGTCTACAGTTTGTTAAACTTCAAGGTTTAATTTGTAAATGGGAAATTACAAAACGAGGGCCTGACACTAGACTGGTTTAAAGGACATAACTGAATCCATGAATACAAAGAGCGACTTGCAAGGAAGGGTATGATGTTCTATGTCATTGAAAAGATGAAAGGAAGAATTTGAAAGGCATGGTCCGATTTGGTTTATCCAGCTGTCTGGGATGACTAATAAAGCTAAACATGACCTGATATAATCAATTATAGCACAAGCAACAGTGTATTTTGATTAATTATTGTAGTACTGCCCCATAATTCAACTCAAAGTCAGAATGAGCATAAGAATTCATTAGTTGTTAACCTTGTGCCATAACCTTGACCCAAACAGTATTTGTGAATGTAATGTTTGAATAATAGAACTCATTACATTTGTGCTCCAATGAATGTACATGACCCCAATTCCTAGTATTCTCCCTATCTGTCTGGCTGTGTCCCAGGTTGTCAGCTTATCCCTGTCCCGAGCCTGAAGCTCTGCTGGGGAAAAGAAGAGTCTGCAGGAGCTGTCTGTCTGCCAGTCAGCGTCAACTCCCCTCTGTAATCCTCTACTGCCTTCGATAAAGAAGAAGAGAAGAGAAGAGAAGAGAAGAGAAGAGAAGAGAAGAGAAGAGAAGAGAAGAGAAGAGAAGAGAAGAGAAGAGAAGAGAAGAGAAGAGAAGAGAAGATTCTGTAGTTTGGAGATGAGTGGAAATATTTTTTGAAATAAGCAAATCAACAAAACCAGATTTCAATGATCCCACCAAATGTTTTGTGGCTCTTTCAAGCCTCATCTTAAAGAGACACTCCTCTAACACAAACACATTCCCTACTAAAAGCTGAGCCGTTACCTGTTTGGTTCTCCTTCATTTATTTTAGCATTCAAAAGGTCCACGACTAAAACTCTTCCTTCCTTCTTGGAAAAGAGATAACAAGCGGGAGCATGGTGAATGAACTACTGCATGTTCACCTGCCTTGCATTTATAGTTCGGGCACAGCAATGATCAGCTCAGAGGATCTTACTGGTTTACGGATTCAAATTCGTAGCCCGCGTGCTCATCATTTACCCATCATAGTAGCCTGTTATTATTTAGAAACCCTGGAGTTTAGTCTACGTCAACCTTTTTCACTGTTTTCCTGGCAAATAGACAACCCTATATCATGTCAGCTCCACTGGCAGCCATTACAGAGCGAAATCCAGCACACAGCCAAAGTAAGTCCCAAAGCCAGCTTCCCTGTTTCACATGGTTATTGAGCCATACAGCAGCTTATCGACCCGACAGCGTAACACAAGTTTGTAGGATGGCTTTAGCCCTCTCTCCCTCTATTTATCTTCCTCTGTCTGTCTTGTTCGCTCATTCGGGCACTGGGACTATCTTGGTCATTCAGAAGATTGGTATTGATTAGCCACTTCAAAATAAAGACGGTAAGCACAGAAACAGGGTCACAAAGGCTCGAATGTCTGAACACACACACACACACACACACACACACACACACACACACGGATCAACGAATGCAGCAAAGTGGTAAACAAGAGCAATCCCTTCTGAAGTCCTCTAATGTCGTGATGGCTGTACATTAATAAACTAAATTATAATCGGAACAAATATTGGCAAATAGTGCAAGCGACCAGTGGGATGTTTTTTTACACTTGTCCTGCAGATTCAAGGGCACAAACGACAGATTAAGGAACACAGGATTGTACACTAGTCAATAAACAAAAACAAAAAAAAACATGATAACACATGGTGGAGTGTTCTCTGACACAAGGAAACGTTCATTGATCCCCTCAATGGCAGCATACTGTATGTGAATGTGTCCTTTATCTGGAGTGCGTGCATGTGCACTCGCCGCACTCGTGAATAGAGGAGGATAAAAGGAAAAGCTGAAAAGGTCTGAGCACACCGCATAGTTCAACAAGACGGCTCGATGGCTTGATCTGCCCCCATCCCCACCCACTGCTCTCTACCTTTTTAAAACCATTTTTGATCACACACTTTTTTTTTTTTGGTCCCCCTCATAGCTCCCCTCACTGGCTTTTTGTCATTCTTTTCCAGTTCACCTCGTTCGATCCCACACTTCTGAGCTTGTCTTTTATTATACCCTTGCATTACTGAACAACACTGCTTCCTTTCTGTCAAGCTCACGGGTAGCTTCTAGCAGAAAAGGAGAAAACCACGGATTAACTCGCAGCGGCAGTCTTGTGTGAATGCGGCATCATCCCACAGCAAATAACATTTCTTTGTGCTACAGCAACAGACATAAAGGCATTTAGTGACTATTCTGAACATTGTGTCTTGCTAAGGAGGTTCTGGCACCTGATTTGGATGCTTGATGTTGGAGAACTACCAGAAGGCCAACTGGGAAAGGAACTCAAGGTCAGCATAGCACCCACTGGAGAGATTAAGCTCAACTGTGACATGGGAGTAGCTGAGGATCCCAAGGGACAAACTGGAGAAAGTTGCGGGAACAGCACTGCCCAGAAGCAGTTCGCACAATAGTCACAACAGTTTATCAACTGACTTGTCTTCAAGGGCACAAACTGTAGCGTTAAACAACAGAATCCACACTAGGAGGCTCGCAGCGGCACCACAAGTCACAAGACTTTCAGCAAAATGAGACTAAAGTTGCAATACCACACGTTAGTTTCGCTTTTAAACATTCTTCTGTGAGATTTTAAACTCAACTTTCATTTTCACTCACTGCTTCTTGAGGTTGAGGCACCACAACTACACGGCTAGATCTAAGGGCCCGATAAGGATTTCGGTTTGGGCTGCAACACTTTTCCCACGTGCATGAAAAATATTTCAAATCGAAACCACAATTTTAAAAAAGAAAAACAAATTTATTTTTTTGGGGGGGCTATGATTGAACCAAGTACTCTCAAAAATCACATGCAATTTACATCATTATTTTACTGTCTTTTGTTGCCATAAAAATACTGCCAGTTAGAATTTACATTACAGTTCTATGACAAATCTCTGTGTTTATTTATGGTATGTTTACACCACATGTGAATCAGTGCAACCTTTTATGTGCAACCAAATGTAAAGGGTAAGCATTTTGTTCCACATAATGGCTCAATAGATAAACACAGAAACACGCAGACACCTGTTTCGCACATTTGTCGATCTATTTGACCCTCCCACCCATCATTCACTCAGAGTATTAAACCATTTCTGTCACTTATTCATTCAGGCGTGAAATCTCCACCCAATCATTACCTGGAAATGATCTCTCTCTTTATGTCTTTCTCACACTTTCACACAAACACACACAAACTCACTGACACGAAATCTCCCGCTCGTTTTCACACACACAGCGCAAGTTCCAAACACAGAGACGACACTTTAGTGTGATCTAGCAGATGTGTGTATTCATGTGTGTTTGACGGTGTGAGTCCGTGCACACATATGGCAAATGAGCCAAGCTCAGTTAAATGACTTGTGATTAGGACACATTGGCTTCTAATTGCCACTCATTACCATTTGAAAGTGAGTGGCGGATGAAATCAAAGGCTATAGTAGCAGTGGTAAAGTGTGCGCGTGTGTGCGGTGGGAGAGCGGCTGAAGCAGCACGCCTGATTCACAGCGGCACGACTTGTACAACAGTTTGGACTTGTGCCGAATGCTTTTTCTTACAAGTAAGGCAACGCTTTGTTTTGGAGAAATGTGAAGAAAAAAAATATTCTGAAACTCGAATGAACTCGATCTAAAACTCATTGAAATTCAAACTGGAACTAGCACGACAAAATCGAAGTTTGCTTTTCAGCATCTCATGGTGTCAGTCTGTAAGCGCAGCACTGGGCTAATCGCTGCCACTAAACCTAAATCACTACAGCACCCTACCCTTACCTCCCTTGTAAAAATCTGCCTAGCTTCACTCTCTACCCTTTATATTAATACCTCCCTTCTGCTCAAGTATTCATACCGCATCTATCTCTGAGCCATAAGCTGTTTTCACACCTGAACACCAGAGTCTGGAGAATCAGGTGAGCACACTGGTGGAAGTTGCTCGTTTTCACAGGTTTCACAGCAAAGCTGCTGCCTGTGGAATATACAGGAGACCGGACGATAGGAAACCAGTTGCTCGCGCTGCATTTGCATGTTAAAAATGCACCGCGGTGGATTAACATCTATAAAGCTTCAGCCATGAACAGTTCCTGGACGCCTCTAGTTGACCTCGCTAGCAGAGCAATGTATTTCCATTAAAAAGACCTTTCCATGGCGTCCCACAGGCGTTAACACCGGATCCCAATCACTTCATTATCCACATCCTTCCCATCATTATACATGAATACATCCCTTGTTAAAGATTCGAAGCTCAGCTGTGCATTTCCGAGTACCCTCTTGGATACGACCCCCTCCGCTCTTCTCCAACCTGCTGTATTTGAAACCAATCACATATTTTAAAAAAAAGCTTTCAATATGGTTAATACAGTCTTAATGACCATGTTGTTAAGTGCAAATACAACAGCCAATCACATGCCAGCAACTCAATGCGTGGATCTGACTTGCTAAAGTGGGTCTGACGCAGTACCAGTACCTGGAAAAGTGGCTGGCCAGTGTCGCTTACGTATATATTACGGAAGAGAGGCAAAAGTCAAAGTAGTGAGCATTTTTTCTTCACACTTTTCCTGCTGTCTTTCTGAATATGTAAGCAATCCAAATGATTTATTAATAAACACGAAAAGTCACTCCACACTGATCTCTGAATATTTTTCCACACCATGTACCACATCAAGGTGTTTCTAAATGTGTGTTTCACTGCACTGAAACAAACGTTGGAAAAGCTTGTATATGGGATTTATGGCAACCACGAGATCACCCATCTTTCTTGGATAACAAAAATCATGGGCAGTGCAGAAAAAATCGGAAATATGTGTTTACAGGCAAGAGTCAAAGCAAGCGAGGAATGTAATTAATGGGTCACTCGTACATTTGTGCTCTCATCCTCCACGGAGGACAGAAGTTCTTGAGCTAGAGACAGCACTAATAGAAATGTCCAACACCATAAAACACATAAAAACTAACACCGGAGTCGACGGGCTGCACCGATTCTATAGGTTCACTCTGCAAGTGCTTGCTAACACAAAGTGGCTGAGTGTGAGTGAATTACAAGAACGATGAAATAATTTTTCTGTTTTGTTTTTTTTAATGAAAGCTGCAGATTTAAATTTGTTTGTGTTGTTAGATTTTCGGTTTCTTTCAGTAATGTGGTTAAAAAGTAGCAAAACAAGTCATTTAGATGGAAAGCAAGCATTCAGTAAAGTTTAACCACGATCACAGCTGCTGAGATATCTGTGTGTTGAAAGCACTCTATGGGTTGTCCAGTCATTCATTGCTTAAGGCTACAGGACAGGCTGCAAAGATGAGAAATGACATAATCAACAAGTAATGCAAACCCCACTTCTGTTTTTTTTGTGTGTGTGTGTGTTTTCCTATAAATTGCACAGACATCATCAGAAAAGAGGAACACTTAAGCATGCAGCTGGTGGAAAGAAGTGCAGCTTTTTTCTTTCTTTTCCTTTTTTTTATCTTGAGCATTCACTTTGTCAATCAGTCTGCTGCCATTAGGAATGCTCGTTAAAAAATTATAGTGTGAGTGAAAGCATTGGCTACCACTTGGGACGCGTAGCCTACCCTGCTCTGAGGTGTAAACAGAGTAAAAATAGCTTGCTATCACAGGCTTCCCTACAGTCCCGTTATATAATGGTCCATGCTAGGATGAATGACATCACGGGTAGTCCTACAATCACAAACCGTATGTCCTTTACAACCAGCTGACAATGTAAAACACTGTGTAGTATTACGTGCGCAACAATAAATGCTTCCTACGAATCGAAACATGCAAAACAGCTGCGGTTTTTTTTTTTTTTTAATTGTAGAAATCATGTGGACTGTGGTTAGTAGTTCGCCTCCTTTCGTGTGGAGAAAACACTTCCGCGATAGTGAAACGTAGATTTAAAAAAAAAATTGTAACGCTTTCAGTCCCTGTCAATAAGAAAAGAGTTCAGAAGAAGCCGCAAGCGGCCCGAAGCGACATTATTCGGACATGTCCTCAAAGAAATAGAGGAAATGTTTTGAGCCGAGGTCGAGTGGCGCAGTTACTGGAAGTACAGCGCCTGCCCGACTCCCAACTCACCCGGCGGACGCGCTCCTCGCTCGGTCAGAATCCGGCCGAACCTCCGCCCCTCTTTCGTCCCATTTAAACAACACTTTCCGTTCACGTTCCCAAATGACAAGTATACCCACCCGCAGCCCGCGTGGCCGTGTACTGTGTGGTCACTTAAAAATAGGTCAGAGTGCGAAGTAAACATTTTCTAAGGCTTTGAAGTAAACCAGAGCTTCAGCGCCACCCTTCCCAGTTCTTCCAGCCATTTTTTTTAATTTAGCCAGCTCCAACAGAGAAGAGTGACAACGTGAAAGCGGTGGCAGGTTGGCGAAAGCAGCTCTGTGGAAATAGTTTTGTGCGACTTACTGTGGGGTGTAGCGGGCTGCTGAGTTTGTCTCTCCTTGTTGCCAGGGCTCCCCTGCTCTGCTCCGGAGCTGACGGTGGAAAGCGTCTCCCCTCCTAATGATGTCTGCAGCGCTCAGCTAATAGCTCTCTGCCCCCACCTTCAGAGAGAGAGAGCGAGAGAGAGAGAGCGAGGGAGGGAGAGAGAGAAGTTCAAAAATGGAGCAGTTTGTAAACTACTCATGCAAAAATATGAGAACTCGGAGCACAGAAAGCAGTCACAGAGATACAAGAGAGGTTCACTGACAGCGCCAGAGTGTGGGAATACACAGTATTCCTTTATTAGTAAGAGTGTATTCTACTCACAGTGGCTGCATTTTCTGGAGCAAATGCCAAAGTGCCCTGTGTGAGAGGAAGAATGATTAATATTAGTAGTATTATTACTTATTACACTTTATCTACTTTATGTACAATACAATGTGTGTGTGTGTGTGTGTGGGGGGGGGGGGGGGAAAAAAAAAAAATTTTTGGGT
>VURO01020770.1:60164-72413 GCA_015108175.1 Pelvicachromis taeniatus
CCCCTCTGCCATGTCAGCCTGCCTCAGCCACTTCACACACACGCATGCACACACACACGCTCACACATGCACATATACAGGTGAGTGATATCGGGACAGGTCTCTACAGGACACAGCTACTAACACTGGGGTCAGAGTGGAGTCAGTTGGATAATGGATGAACTTGAAAGAGGCAGCTGATAAATCTGTAGCACTCCCCTTACACCCTGTCTGTCTGCCCGGGTGCATAATTTTTCCTTTTTGTGCGTGTTTGACAGTATGACTGTGTCGGAGGAACAGAGAGAAAAACTGACAGTCTGACGAGCCACATTTAGCGACACAAGTAAGCGGGAGAAAGACTGGGATGCAAAAAATAGAGCAGAATGTCCTTTTGATTTATTGTGATGATGGCATCTGAGGACACGGAGAAATTTCTCTTAAACTTAGACGATTGCACATTAAAATTTGGCCCAGATGTTTTATAATACAGCCTTTCTAAGAAGAGCAGTATTAACAGCATGATCTGTCAAGTGAAAATACTGGAGATACACTGACTGGACAGGTTATTTTAGTTAGACCCTGTTGGTACTCCTTTGATTCTTCAAGGCCAAATTCTGAAAAGAAATTGAGACTCAACATTGTTTCCGTCTTCTGTTGTCCAATTTTGGTGAGCCTGTGCGAATTGTAGCCTCAGTTTATTTTTCTTATGTGAATGGAGGGACACTTGGTGTGGTCTTGTGCCACTGTAGACCACCTGCTCCTCAGAAATGCTCCTCTGCATAGCTCACTTGTGAGAAGAGGCTGATTGTTACTTTCCCTTCCTATCAGCTTGAAGCATTTTCAGGCATTTTCACTCAGAGAACCGCTGCTCTCATTTTCACGCCACTCTCTGTAAACTCCAGAGATGGATGTGAGAAAATCTCAGTAAGTTCTCAGCAGTTTCTGAAATAATCAAACCAACCAACAACCACCACACGTTCAAAGTCACTTAAATCACTGTTCTTCCCTATTCTGATGCTCAGTTTGAAGTTCACCAGTTTTTTATTAATGTTTCTATTAATGAAAACAAAAATCTGAAGATCAAGTCCTGGATTTAGATTTTTCCAAATCTCATTAGAGGACAAAGTGGAGCAGTAGGACAGGAGACATCTGTCAATGCACTATATTCCAACAGGCATTGATTACAGCGAGTCACGATCATTGATCAATACTTTTTCTGTGCCTTCAGCCTCTGACCACAATCTTTAGCGTCTGTATATTGAGGTTAGGGCTGCTTTTTCACACGTCTCTCAGAGGTGACCTCGGAGACGTTCCTTTGAAGGACTAGAGTGCAGGCTTTTTCCATGTATACACATTCAGTGTTATTTTCACCATCAGTGTGTTGATAGAAAAACACAGATGTTTTAGGGTGTTTTATTGTTATCAGAAAAATAGCGCAGATTGCACATTTGGTGAAATACACAAGCCCCACTTTGTATCCAGGACTGACATTATTCCCACTGCGATATCAAAACAGAATAAAAATCTTTTGTGGAGGGAGGACTTTCTGAAGTATTTCTTCATCTGGCGCAACATCAAAAACAGAAGTTGACGCTCTATATTTATTTTTTCCCTTTAATATTTTTGTATGGATTGAACAAGCAAGTTATAATGTAATAATTAAGGATTAGTGGTGGTGAAATTTGTTAACAGAGTCAGGGTAATGAGAGGGGTGCTGATCTTCTCTTACTGTCTCTGAAAGGGAATGAGCATATTTTCCAAATGTTGTCTTCTCCCTGTAGTAAAAGTATCATCCTACGTTATACATACTAGGGTTGGATTTCCCCAAAGTTTCCTTAATCAGTTCTTTCTAATTATAGTCTTTCATGTGAACCACTTTCATTTCACTTGCATGTGGAACAAGACGCTCACAGCGGTCGTCTAATTCAATAACGAGTGTGTAAATTCTTTACTGTGATGCAAACTTTTAAAAAAAGAAAGCAGACCTCATCTCCTCTGTAATCTCTCTCCCCGTTTCATTTTTGCCTCCAAAGTTAACTGGACGTTCTGCTCTTAGAGTGTAATTGAACATGAGCGTCCACCAGGCCAGATCGTCTAGACGCTCGATTTCAAAGGCCTTTTAAAAACTTGAATCAATAAAGTTGCTGTCTTATCGGCGCACAGCTTCCCTAGACGTCTGGCCACAAGAGGCCTCATAACGTTGAGTTCACACAAACCCTGTCGATTAATCGTTGCCACTGTGCCTCTCTGCATGTGTAGTCATCAAAATAAGTGAAAAAGAGCTTGCTCAGTGAGAAATCATCATCATTTTCTGTGATTACGTTGCTTACACTTACTGAACGGTGTTGATTTATGTACAGTTAGTGTGGGTGAAATGTAAAGAATTATTTTGAGTGGCAATGATATTTCCCAGTGTTTTAAATTCTTCATTTGAACGTGACATCTCAAAACCCCAACTTGGCAAACAGTGAACCGAAGGCTTATCTTTAAGAGGCTCAGCTGGTACGAGACAAGGAAGGGACGCAAGTTTTGAAATACAATAAGCTGGTGTTTTTCACAGAAACGGCTGACCAAGCTCCAAAAAAGTCAAACAACAAACTTCTGGGCAGGTAAAAGAGGTCAAACAAACCAAAGGTCACTAGAGCCTAGTCATTAATTAATAATGGTTATATGGTTGATTGATCAGTTTTGTCTGCACCGAGTTGGTTTTATTCCCCTATTTGCTTTCACTACCTTCATTACACCAGTTTCCCTTTTCTTCTTTTCTTTATGTTTGTTTTTATAATGTTGGTGTTTTTCAGATTATTGTTTTGTTTTAGGTTAACAATTTTCATCCACAGTCAAATTTGCCAATCACTAACTCTGGTCCATTTCCATCCATCTTCCTCTGCTTATCTAGGGCCGAGTCGCGGGGGAGGCAGCCCAAGCAGAGAAGCCCAGACGCCCCTTTCTCCAGCCACCTCCTCCGGGGGAACACCAAGGCGTTCCCAGGCCAGCCAATAGATATCATCTCTCCAGCGTGTCCTGGGTCTGTCCCAGAGCCTCCTCCCGGTGGGACATGCCAACACATCAACTGGCTCCTTTTGATGTGAAGGAGCAGCGGCTCTACTCTGAGCCCCTCCCAGATGGCTGAACTTCTCGCCCTACCTCTAAGGTAGATGCCAGCCACCATTCGGAGGAAGCCCATTTCCGCCGCTTGTATGCGCAATCTTGTTCTTTCAGTCACTACCCACAGCTCGTGATCATAGGTGGGGGTAAAGACGATCGATCGTTCGGTAAATTGAGAGCTTCGCTTTTAGACTTAGCATTCTCTTCACCAAAACAGACCGGTGCAGCATCCCCATGACCGCAGCTGCAGCACCGATCCGTCTGTCGATCTCCCACTCCCTTCTCCCGTCACTCGTGAACAAGACCCTGAGATACTTAAACTCCTCCACTTGGGGCAAGAACGCGTCCCTGACCCGGAGTGGGCACTCCACCCTTTTCCGGTTGAGGACCATGGCTTCGGATTTGGAGGTGCTGATTCTCATTCCCACCGCTTCACACTCGGCTGCGAACCATCTTTAACTTAACTCTTCCAAATAAACGAAACAATATACTTAAGGAAACCGATTCAGGGTGCCCCACCATATTGTTCTGCACTTGGTGCAGTCCATTTAGCATATCCTAGATAGTCATAACCTCAGAAACAAAATGGATGCAAAAAAAAAGGAAATAAAAGAACAGAACAGAACAGAAAAAAATGCAAGATTAAATGATTTTACAGCAATGACTGGACAAAAGTATACTATTTATGCATGCCTCAAAGCACGCTAACATATTTTTAATAAATATGTTTACAGGAAGCTAAAGATTGTGTGTAAAACTGTAAAAGTATAAATCAAATCTGCCTTGTAGTTTTGCCTGGTTACTAACTTTATAATAGCAGCCATGATAATCCCATGTGTATAGCTACCAATTTCCCATACATAATGTCATATAACTTGTTTTCTTGTATGCGGGTGACTGTCGACAATTTGCGACCACACCTTGTATGAGTATTTGTCCTGGTATCACATCTGACGTTTGGTTTAAATGTGTTAAGAAAAACAAACTGCTTGGCAGGCATTTTCCTTGTCACTGAATGCTCACATCGACTTCTCTGTGTAGTGTCGTGTGAAAGGAAAGAAGTTTTTCCCAGGACCACATAGAGTCCTGGGAAAAACTAAGTACACCCTATGGTTCAGAAGCTTGTAGAACCACCTTTAGCAACAATAACTTGAAAAGATTGCTCCTGAACTTTCTCTTGACTCTGTCTCTCTTCTTTCCAACATTGCTTTAGTTCATTGAGGTGTGCAGGTATTCTTTTATGCACAGCTCTCTTAAGAGCCGTGGACTTTGACTGGACCGTCGCAACGCCTTCGTTTTTGCTCATTCTGTTGTAGATGTGCTGTTGTACTTCGACCTCACATTTGACTCTAGGGCACTTTGGTATACAGAGGAGTTCGTGGTTCACTGAATGACTGCAAAGTGCCCAAGTCCTGTGACTGCAAAACAAGCCCAAAGACTGAGGCCTGTAGAGTCTGAGGTGTAGCTCTTGGGTTTTATGCAGTTTTTTTCTGACCTTGGGGTGAATTTGCTGGGAAAGCCACTCCTGGGAAGGTAGTGGCACAACACCCTTATTCCTCCAGACCTGCAAACTACCAAAACATCTAACTTAGATTAAACAGAAGAAGCCAAGAAATTCCTGTAGCAGTTCTAATAGTTGTCAGTTTATTAGGAATGACCGTTACTCTTTAGCTGTAGCTCTCCTGTTCTTTATTTCATCAGATTTGTAGAATTTCATCTATGCACACGTTTAAACGTACCACTTGGAATTTCATTCTTACATTACACATTTCTTGTCTGCTTATAAAATCCGCAGCACAGACTTTATTTGATAAAACGCTGATAGTAGCAGTGTGTTCTTTGCCTTACAAATGCCCCCACAACTCAACAAAAGTCTTCACTCACTGTCGATCCAAACAGCATGTCTCTTTGAGTCATGTATCGCAGCTGATGGTTTCCCCCTTGTGTGTGTGAGTCCACGCGTGCGCGCGTGCGCTGAGGCATATGATTCATTTACAGTGGAAAACGCTGTGTTTTCCGAATACTATAAATACCTCCGTCAGTGAACTACGAACATGGATAAATTATTTCACAACTGGGGCAGAGGCACATTTCACCACAGACTCGCACACGCATAGGCTGTGAGCTTTTCTGCCACGCCATGCAAGATGTGCGTGCAAATTAAAAAGGACACAGTATTATGGATAATGGAGGATACACAAGCAATCTTATGGCAATATTTCAACAACTCGCTTGTGCACCGGCAGCTAAAGAAGAAGCATTTGGAGAGAAAGTCCTAGCCGCAAGCTCTGATAACAAGAGAGTCAATTTAGAAGGAAATGGTAACAGTGGCTTCAGTGGCAGCTGATACCTTCAGTACTATCTGCACTGGAGATTATTGCATATAGTACTTAATGAACCCCAGTAGTTAAATAATATAGCAGAGTGTTGATCTGTGCAATATGTTGTGTCTGTGCTTGTTTGCACGTGTGCTAGCCTGCTGCTATTAATAGCAGGCCTCAGTAGCCGGCCCTGCATTAGCACATATTGTCAGTCATCACGCCAGATTATGACCTATCAGGCACTGCCATCTGGGGAGAGGAGGGTGGGGTTTTCAGCTAACTAACTTGCAGACTGGCAGGGATACATAACTTTTACTTGCATATCTGTACACGTCTAAACTAATGTTTCCTAGTAACCTGTTCATTTATGCTTTATGTTTCTCCCCGTATCCTTTGGGCACATGTCGCTGAACTTTTTTAAACCACTAAACAACAGACAATTGCCTACATAAATGCCACCTGTTAACAGGCACGCACATCCACACATATGGGCGTACGGTGCACGCATGCCAGGGGCCAACTTGAAGATAATTATAAATCCGCTGGCATTTTGTGCATACCTCCACCAGAGACAACCTGGTGTTGGGTTTGTTGAGGCCCCACCAGTAGCACTAATCCTGGGTTGTTGCTAGGTGTGACGACCTGGAAGCCCAAAACCAATGTGTCAAACTTGCAATGCACCCTCACAGAGGTCACGGTCTCCAGGTTGAGTCTACTGGAGGACTGCATGCAACATTTAGCACAACAATACTCATCACTCATACCGCAAGCCCTGAAATGCATGCCTAGACATAGACTGCTCTTCCAGGCTCAGTTGATTTCATTTTAAAAGCATTTTAAGCTGTGCAAGAGTGCAGTTATCAGGAAATTATATTTACATGTGCTTGACTTCTTATGAAAAGGGAGAGTCAGAGAGGGTGTGGTGCATTTCTGGATATTAGGCAATAGAACAGCTGACAGTACGGTTAGTACACACAGGCACAATGAGACTGCTGCTTTGTCATCGAGTGTTTACCACTTCCTCCTCCTCTCTACACGTCTCCTCCCCCAGTCTGTATATAGTATAGTACTACATGCTCCAGTTGACAGCTCATGCCGAGCCAGCACATTCCACATTATTACTACTTCAGATGTTTGTGGCCCAGAACAGTGCTGATTGGCTGAGCTGCCTCTGACACTGACGCCACTGGAGAGCCAATAAAGAGCTGGCTCTGGGAAGCAGACAGTTTAAAATGAACTCCCTCTGTTGGGCAGTCTAGAGAGTGGCTCAATTCATCTGTTTAGATAGAATAAAAATGTTTTAAGAAAATTAAAGGGCTTGAATTGGACATAACTCCACCAGCCATGTTTTATTAGCTCTCTTAGTCTCATATAGTTTATGTATCCCTTGTTATTATTATTCAGATATGTTTGCATAACACAACTCATCATTTTTGTATTAATTTATCAGTTATACAAACCCTTCCTGTCCTACTTACCAGTTTCACCTCTTCCTCAGTCACTTACTCTCGCCTCCACTTTCCAGCAGCATTAATCAAACAGAGGCTCTGCTGCCATACAGCCTGTCGCTGCCACACGCTTGAGTAGACACAGTAACACAACTTAGCATTTGCTCACTGTTACACACAAAGGTATGGGTTTCTTTTGCATTTTACAGATGATGCACAGGACAAAACGTTCTCATTATTACAGCAGACAAACACACACACACAAACACACAACCAGTTTGCTGCTGCTCCTCAGCTGTGTGCGGCGTTGGAAAGCATCCAAAGGCTTGTAACAACATTTTGCAAGATATCTGAAGGTGGGGGTGTCCTTTCAAGAAAATTCCCAGTAAATGTAAGCCTGCTGAGTCGCACGGAAAGTCTCGTTTTATCTGTTCTTCATGGTGAGTTTACAGGTGTGTTTTTGTGTGTATGTGTGACTGTATAAACTTTACTTAGTTTACTAAAAGAAAACAAGTCAAGTAGAAAATGCTGTCACAGTTTATTCCAGTGCATCACGTATCCTCCTTTGGACCTGCTGAATCTTCTGAACTTTTCACTGCCCCACAGAGAGGCTGATGAAGTTACTGTAATGCTGTTAGTGACATTTATACCACTGAATGAGTCTTGTCATGTCTTTAAAGGGGTTTTGTGAAATGATGATCCCACATAATATCATAACCTCACAACCTTTCTAGTTCCCCTCACACTTAACATTCAGGCGCACAGTATTCAGCGCTTAAACAGCCGGGCAATTCCCTTAGAAGTTGTCTCTGTTACACAGCCATAGGTGAGATAGTGTTTCACCATAATGGTAAGATGTAGGTTAATTAGTCTGTCTGTAAGTTTGCCAGATCAACTGTATAAGACAAACTGAATCAATTAAAATATATATACCGTATATCTTCCATTAGTAGCCTGTATCTTTTAAACGCCGGTTTCTAATAAACGCCGGTTTGAAAACATGTCACGACAAATAGACGCCGGTCTCCAATAGTAGGCGGGCGACCTTCGACCCGGAAGTCTCTCCACGCTGTCATCGGTCCTCCCAAATCTCATCACTCGGCCAGCTGTTTCCAATCAGCTGTCATCTATGACCAGCGGCATTTAAGCTGGATGCGCGGCAACCGTAGAAGTGGGATTATTACACTGAACTGGAACTGTCGGCTAGCGAACCTGCTAACTGTGATTTTCTGGTCTTTTACGTCCTCTCCTGGAGAGTTGGGCGGAGAGAAGTTTCGGGGAGCACCATTCGTGCACTGGGCTACCACAGACAAGGAGACACACAGGAGCAAAGGAGGAGCCCAATTGGGAACTGCATTATTTGTAAACTGTTGGAATACGTCTTGGAGCACTATAAATACGGTAAACGCACTGTCTTTTCACCTCTGTCTAAAAACCGCGCCTGGGTCCTCTTTCCCTCTCACTTCAATTCCGAGAAGGGAATAAAAGCCGGTCTCCAATAACCGGAGACCGGAGACAGTGCGTCTCTTTTAAACGCCGGGCCGGCCGAATAATTTTTTGAATAAACGTCCGGGCTACAATTGGAAGATATACGGTAATACATATTAAATATCTTGAAAGCTATTATGGTGCCCATTTGTGTGCTGACAGGCATATAGTTTAGTCGGCTTTATAGACTCTGTATGCATGGAGGTAGCCACTGTCACCCGTTTGTGAGCCCTGTTTTGAAGCCTGGCAGGATGGCTTTATGGCCACTGCATGAAGTCAGAAGTGACTGCGTTTAATCAAGATGACTGAGTGCTAAGTTATCGATTAATGCTAACTAACTTGGTTAGCAAGTTGCAATTTGTGCTAATTCATGCTAGAAAACATACTCATTGGAAAAAATCACTCAAAATACCTCAAGCATACACTTTTTATGGAACCCCACAAAGGACACTGGAGAGAAAAAAAATGAAGATGAAGTTTTGTGAGATCCCGAGATCTCGCAAAAGTTTCTCGGGTACTCCGATGTCCCTTGCGGGGCTCTGTATTTTTGGCAGTCTTTTAGAACAATTAAGAGCATCCTGAGCCGTGTAATTTTGCAAATAAATGCATAAAAAGCACTAAGTGCAAAAAGCCTATGCAAGAGGAAGAGTTTAGTTAAGTGAATTAGCATATCCAGAGCCTAGCTAACAGGTACAGGCCAAAGACAGGTGTCAGCATCTACCTGTCAGTCAAAGCACAACACTTGTGTATCCTTTGGTTTTAAAGAGACGTGGTAAAAAGTGAAGTGGTAAATTAGGGATACAGCCCAAACCATTTTTTGAGTCAAGCTCTAAATTTTGGCATTTTTACATGTAAGTCTATGATGATTGATCAAGCCCCATCAATGCAGAGCTGCTAAAAACTCTAAATCACAAACTCTTGTTAGAGGAACTTTACTTCCTCTAGTAGCCACTTGAGGCTGGATCCAAAAATGTGACATTCGGTTAACGTGTTAAAAATAAAAACTTTACAGCATTAAAACGTGTGAGGAAGAGTTTTTATGTAACTCTTCCACCTGGATATTAGACTTAGGGGCATGGCCACTTTTGATTGATGGATGCAAGCTGGAGCTTATTGGGATCTGCTAATTAGGGTCACAGACGTTGACCTCTCTGACATGTTTTTGCTGTTGGTGACATTTGAAGCATTTTAATGGATTAGCTAGACAATAATACAACATGCAATATGGCTAAGACCATCCAAGAAGCTTGCACTTCAGATTTGACGAGTGAAATTCTAGCATTTTTTAGCCAGTTACTTAGCACTAATTACCCACTATCTATGTCTGTACATAGCACCTGAACATTTTATAACTGCAGCTTGCTAAGGAAGCTTTGCACTCCACTCCTGTCATCCATGATTTCCAGCCCCAAAAACAAAGTGTGACAAAAATATAAATAAATAAATGCTACTGCTGATGCTTTCAAATCTAGTGGCTGTATCTACCTTTTATACTGTCTCAGGCATTATACCACTTTTGGAGCCAGTTTCAAATAGCCACTAGGGAAACATCAGTCTTCTCAGCTCCATTCAATTTAGTGTTTTAAGTTAATGTATCACTGCTCCTTAAAGTGTGTACAAATGTCACAATTACAATACAGACTGCATATAGGGCAGGATGTTCATCGTGTATACTGTATGAAGTACAAAGTGAAGTTCAAAGGCACTGTCACTAGTATGTGTACCAGTGAGGACAAAGTGCCGGTTTGTGTGTGTGTGTGTGTGTGTGTGTGTGTGTGTGTGTGTGTGTGTGTGTGTGTGTGTGTGTGTCTGTGACAGAGAGCAAACAGAGAAAGCTGAGCTTTGCAGGGCATCTCTTGTATAATAACTGAAAGCTTAAGTGAGGCTGGGTGAATTTTAATAGAGTTCTGCGGGGTATTCCATTGCCTCTGGTCCCACAGCTCAGAGATCAGAGAGAATTTTCAAGCATGGTGTCCCTCAGTCTCTCACACTCACTCCTTCTTATTCTCGCTCTCTTCCTCCCTTTCTCCACGTCGTCTCTTCCCATTTTGCACTCTCCCTCTTTTCTCATTTTGAACTCTCTTTTCCAATCCGTTCCTTCCTCTTGGGCTTTTGTCTTTCTCTTAATCCCTTTCTGTGTCTCACACTTTCTGTTGTTTTTCCTTTTCCCCACTCTGTCTCCCTGTGAAATTTGTATTAGAGCCACTCGAGGCGTAATTATTGCTAAGCCTCTCTCAGTTCCCTGGCACAGAGAACAACTCATGACTCTCTGCACAAAAACTTGCTACTGAAGGACGGACTGTGATGAACTCGTAAAATCATGCACAATAGCTGACAAAATGTTTGGATAGTTTTCCCATGCACACAGATTATACAGCAGAAAGCTAATTTTCCCATTGCCTCAAAGCCATTTAAGGACTTTAATCCTCTTTTTAAACTCCTATATAAGTTCTACTAGCTCAAAATTTATGGAGGGTACTATACATTTATAATTCAAATGATGCATTTACATATGTTCTACCCCTGTTGGAGCTCCAGGCCACACACGTGGGCGTTAGAGCAGCCTACAAGTTGATCTAGTGGTCCCCGAAGGCCAGATTCTGCAAAGAATTTTGAAAAAGAAAGCTATGAAAGAAATATACAGATGAAAACAGGAAGGTAAGCCACATCTGCTTTGGCAGTAAAGACAATGAAATAAGACTAGAGCTAGTAAAAAGTCGTGAATGGTGGCTGCGATTTCTCATTAGTGTCATTTGTGAGCATGTTGGAGTGAGAAAGTTGGCAAGAGATTGGTGATGATTATTAATTCATTAGGATTAATGGTTGCTATTTAAAAACTGCCATTCTGAGGAGAGCCGAGCGAGCGTTGTGTCTTCCCAATGGGACCATGAGACAAAATATGCCTCCAGCTAATCTCTGCTTGAAAACGGCTCATAAAAATTCAACAATTTGGCACTAGGAAAAAAAAAGTAGCTTTAGCTGAAGTTATTTATGAGCCCATGATATCTAAATAAGCTGCTTCTGAATAACAGCTTGATAATGTTTCCTACAGGACAAGCAGGTATCTTGAGTCTTTCTGTGTGAGAGGTGCCAGTGGGAGCTGTACTTGCTGTAGATTTCTTTACACAGTACTGAGCAAAAACCCCTCATTTCTTTATATTTGCTTAGAAAATGGGAAACAGGTGTAGGGATTTATAGAAATATGTGCAGACAGAAACAGGGCATATAAGTCAAAAACAGAGTTTTTACAATTCTAATGAGCTTGAAAGTCAATATTTGATATGAGCATCTTTATTTTTCAACACAGCCTGAACTCTGTTAGAAAAGCCTTCTTGTGATATCTTTAAGTAGTCTTCAGGAATGTTTCTCCAGTCTCCTCGTAGAACATGCAAAGCTCTTCCTTGGCTGCCTTTTGTTCCTTTCTCTGTCAAGATGATCCCACAATAATGTTGAGGTCCAGGCTCTGGAGAGTCCGATCCATGACTCATAGTGTTCCACTGTGTGTTTTTCTATCCAGGTGTGCTTTTACTGCGTTGACAGTAGAGCTGGGCAAAAATATTTTTTCCGAATCGATGAATCTAGTGATTAATTTTTTGATGCATCGATTAACCTAATGATATATGTTACTGCTAAGCAGCTTAAATTAGTTTTGCATTTACGGAGGTTGGGTGTTTATCTCTGTCTATGAGTGAGTGTATGTCTACGTGGGGGGTGTCTGGATGAATTAAAGGGTAAAAACCAGCGTTAGTAAAAAAGTTGAAAACTTACGGTCGTTTTATGATCGGCCATTTCCACCTTACAAAGCCGGCAAACGACTGAATCACTTCCTTTTCGGTTAAAATATCCCCATACTGTAGAACTGCGTGTTCGGGGGGCGTGGTTTAAGTCGTCATGTTACCGCTACT
>VURO01020771.1:0-36916 GCA_015108175.1 Pelvicachromis taeniatus
ATGTCTATATATGTATATATATATGTATGTATATATATATACATATACATACACACATACATATATATATATATATATATATATATATATATACATATATATATATATATATATATATATATATATATATATATATATATATATATATATACATATATATGTATAGGGTTTTTTACTACTGTGATCAAGGTCTTTTGTCGTCATTCGTCTTTTGAAACTATAGAAAACTTTTCTTTCCTGCACAATCACTCAAGGGTCAGTGTGACTTGCTCATGAGGTGTAGGTCCATACTCTCAATTAGTTACAGACATTCACACTCATGGAACCCAGGTGAAACGCCGACTGCCCAAAAGTAATTGCTTCGACTAATGAAGTGCTGCCGCTTGAAGGTGCCAGCGCAGTGGAGTACACCTGCTGTTCCCAGGTCAGTAAACCCTGCATTAGTCTAGCCATGCTAATGAAAAACACGGGGAACATTTGCAACAGCGTTACCTTGTCATTTGCCTCTTGCATACCTTAAGGAACAAAGATGATAATGGGAACACAATCCATACCTGACAAGAAGAAATGAGCCAAGGGCCTCAGACCGACGGGTGTGCGAGAAGTAAAGCAAAAAGTAGTGGAAGAGGTAATAATGAAAGCAGATATTCGGTGTAGCAAACTATTAATTTAATGGTTTTTCATCTCCGAGGAGCTCGGTGCCGGTGCATTATTTACCGTCTTTGGCCTGTCTGCGCAGAAAGATGGACGGAGAGATTTCTCATTCTAAAGAGGAGAGCAGACACTGAAATAATGCAGAGGAACAGATGAAACAGGGCTGGATTAAATGATAAAACTAATGGGGCATTTAGAGGGAAAAAATCCTCCTCCCCCCCGTTCAAAAATGAGAATGAACATAAAAGAGAGACGAGACATTCCCACTATCCCTGCCGCTGCTTTGTACCATCCTACCACTCAGAGAGAGCTAATGTTTGCTGTGATTTACCCAAGTAAAATAATTCATCACCACACGACCTAGTGGATGGAGTAACAAGCTGCTTTGCAACCCTTATTGATTTTATTGCCCCGGGGGAAACTGAAGAGCAGAAAAGTTCACCCACGGACTTTTTTTTTTATGCGCATCAGAGTTCAAGCTGGCACTCTTATTTGCCTAGACCCCTGTGTGTGTGTGCTACACTTCAATCAATTTCAGCAAAATAAGAGAAATGATTACAGATGAATGCCCAAGTCGATAACCCAGGCTGCTTACTAAATACTGGTGTGGGGGGAAAAAAGCTAGACTGAGAGAGAGAGTGAGAGATATCTCCTGGTCTCGTCGGCCTACGCTTCTCTCTCTCCTGGCTGATGAGGTGAGTAGTATGCACTCAGATGACTGTTAACCATGCTAATAAGGACAAAAACGGACAGCCGACAAAGGCCGGGAACAGATAGATGTTTGACAGCCCTGTAGGGTCACAGCTGGCATTTTTGGCTTTCCATTCTGTGTTATTTCTTCCTTCCAAGCAGGTGGAGAGTTGTCCTGGGGAGAAGAAAACCAGAGAAGTTGAGGTAAACAAATAACAGCCTCACTCGACAGATGCTGTTGCCTCTTCCTGCCTACTGGCCATGGCTACAATTGTGTTTGTTTTGACTTCAGCCAGCACGGCCCACACAGACTGTGCAGAGGCAGAGCAACATTTAAAAAACAAAACAAAAAAAAACAACTTGCGTGCTCTATTTTGACATCGCCACAGTCTGGGCTGCGGTGGGGACACGGTGTGAGGAAAAACTCCAAGGACACTCGGTCACTTTTACATCAGGCATGTGTGACTTTAAAGCTACATTTTTGATCAAGGTGAGACTGCAGCATTATCGTGAAGTTGTTCATGAGGAGACAAGCGAGGACTCGGACACTCAGGTATTCAGTGACGTCGCCTTTTCCCAGCAAATCAGTGCAAGATGCTGTGAATAGGAAAACAAGCAGGCAATGAATTAAAGGAAAAAGTATTATAAAGCCTTGCTTTGCATTGATTGTTTAGTGTTATTTCCACAGGAGGAACAGAACATCAGTGATTTTAATGATGAGGAGGGAAATGCTGTTTAACACTTCACCCCTCCAAAATAAGACTCCTGTAAAGAAAAGTGTTCAACCAGGATGAGATCTGGTGGACGCGATTTACAGCAGTTTCAGCATTAAGTGACCCCTTCCTACCCCATGAATAGTGTCATTGTACCGCCACACATGAACCCTCTTACTCCCTTTCTATAGGTTGGAGGCATTTGGATCAGGAGGAGGGGCGTCAGCAGGTGCTCCTGTGCTTCATTCACCAGTAGGGATGGTGGATCGAGCCAGATATCGATAGTATCAATACCAATACTGGTATTGCTATCTCACTGATATTAGCATAATAGAATTGATACTTTAGTTTTGATTTGATTTGTTTTAGTTTTCTGTTTTCAAATTTGCCTCAAATATGAACTAGCCTTTTTGTGTTGAATGTCAAGTTTATTTATATAGCACATTTAAAAAGCAGAAGTTAACCTAAACTGTTCTAGAGATGGGACATTCCAGGTCTGCAAAAACAAACCTAGTTTCAAAATACATGAAAAGCTGAAAGGTGTGTGTTTTAATGTGTTAACTAAATACACTGAAAAGTAAAAAAAAAAAAAAACTCTGTGATTTAGTGGTCATTAATTTATGGTCAGGTTTGGCAAACTGATGATGTTTCTCATAGATCAGGACTCCCCTACATACACTGCCTTTATAAGTTAAAAGTATTGGTCTACATTCCTACCCTCACCTATGGTCACGAGCTGTGAGTAGTGATCAAAAGAACCAGATCGCGGATACAAGCGGTGGAAATGAGCTTCCTACAAGGGTGACTGGACTCTCCCTTAGAGATAGGGTGAGATGTTCGGCCATCTCAGGGGCTCAGGGTAGAGCTGCTGCTCCTCCACATTGAAAGGAGCCAGTTGAGATGGTTCGTGCATTTAATAAAGATGCCTCCTGGGTGAGGCCCCGGGGCAGACCCAGGACACACTGTAGTGATGTTATCACTCAGCTGGAGGTGGCTTGGGAGAGAGAGGCCTGGACTTCTCTGCTTAGGCTGCTGCCCCCGTGACCTGGCCCCAGATAAGCTGAAGAAGATGGATGGTCTTGGTATTAGTATTAGTATCGGTCTTATTTGCCCAGTATTTACTTGGTGTAGAATCGACACCAAAAATCTGCAGTATCGCACAGTGCTAGTCACCATATCTGCCTCCCGTATTTCCTCATCATCCACAACGGCTCATTCTTCCATTCTTCTGCAGACCACTATTGCTCTAGTAGCGATAATCAGGCTGTCCTTTTTGATGTGCATTACTTATCGTTAGCTTCATAATTTGGACGTTCATCGTCTCTCTCTAGTTCCTTCCCTGGTGCGTAAGGAGTAATATTTTTGTCTTATAAAACACACCTGTTACCAATGGCTTCAGAAAACCCTGCAAAAGAAAAGTAAAAATTCACCTGTCTACTTACCTGCTTGCATATTTCCCATCTGCATCCAGAAGAACTCCAGAATAAGATGGACTCCCAGCCGAGCCACTCGCTCCCCTTCATTCTCAAGATACTTACCAATATAAACAGTCTGCCTTCCTCTAGCCTAAAGAATCACCTGCTAGTTAGGATTTTGGCAGGAGAGGCATCCTAGTGTAGTGGTTAAAGCCTTTGCCTAACATGCAAAAGATCTCTCGTTTAATACAGGGAGGAGTGTGTCAGGCTTGGTGTTTAAAAGAAATAAATAAAAAATGAAGATCTGTCTGCTGTGATGAAGAAGCAGTTGAAAGAAGCTTTAGGTAATCTTTGCTGGTTTACAAGAAATTCCTTCACACTCGTGACCGCTTTCATCTGCGTCCACCTCCTGTAGTTAATCGTGACATAAATGTGATGATCCAGAATAACTATGTACTAATTTACAGTGACTCTTCCCTGTGAGGAGGCAGGCGGACAAAAAACCATGGCGAAAAAGAAAGAAAATAAATATATCCAGGGATTTCCTGGCTCTGGGCTCAAGGGTTTGGGTTTTCTTTCATCCTGAAAAAAATACAGCTAATCTGAACTGACAATGATCTGAATGGCTGCTGTATGGATGGTGAAATCTGGGCCATTGTAAAATAAAGCAGAAACATCCATGCTCATCTGGGCAAAGCCTTTTGTGAGTGTGTCTGTGTGTGTGTGTGTGCACACATCATTTGAATGGCAAAATAACAGGTGGCTGTTGATTCTGTTGTGATGCTATTTTGAGAACTCTCATTCAGCTCGATGTACATAATTAGCTACTCAAAATGGAAATTAATTCCAACTTTGGCTTGTGGTTAAATTTCCACAAAGTTAGCAAGTACAGAAATTTCAAATGGAAACGGATCATTACAGATGATTGTCTTTTGTTCCCCCTCAGTGTTCAAATAGGGATTTAAATTATCTGAATTAAAACTGAGAACCTTAGAAGGGATATAGAAGACATTTCTTGACTTTACTAAAGATTTTGCTTTTTTTAATTATTTTTTTTTCCAAAATCACAATGATTTCACTTTCATCTTCACTGTGGTACCTGAGGTTGAGGGAGTAGTGCAAGCTAGCAACTAATAGCATGATTCAATCCCAGTCATGCTTGCCTTGGGCAAAGTACTGAATCCAGAGTTGCTTACTGTAACATGATTTCAGTGCACAAAAAAAGCCAAAACCCAAAGAGCACTCTATAAGAACTTGTCCGTTTACTCTGGTTAGTCTTTGCGTCTGAATCATAACTGTGTAGTTTGCACATCCTTTTATGTTTATGCTCATGATGGGGAACCAGTGAGGGGTCATAACTTTGGCACTCAACAGCCATTGTCAAAAAAAGGGAAGCATTACCCTCAGCCTGCACGAAAATTGCTCACTTCACATCTAAATATTCATCCGGTGAGTCCGTGTTTTCCAGGAAGCATACAATTGCATGTTTGCAGCAACGGGAACCGGTGATAGGAAAACTGAGAGGGACTTTCCTTCTCTGTGCATGCGGACAGCCGGTGATCAATGGGCTAATAGACTGCCCGACCACAGCCAGGTGTGACACCTGCTGCTACACTGGCATGGAGAAACGACAGGAACAACGATGCCAAGGTTGTTCTGTGCCAGCAGTATTGATGGGGCCAAAGTCAGCACAGGTATCATCTGCAGTAGATGGTTCTGCCCCACCAGCTTGGCTAGGTAGAGTACTCACATGTATGGATGGATATTTCCATCAGACTAAAAGGATGCTAACAAGTCTTTCCGGATGCAAGAAGCAATGCTGATGGTATCAATGTCAGAGCTTTATCAATAGCTGGGTTAAATGAGCATTTATTATTGATGGTCTTGACGCCAATCTTGATTCAAGAAACATTCATCCATCTGCCCATTTTCATCACCGCTTATTTGGTTCAGGACCACAGGGAGCTCGAGGCCATCCCAGCTGACTTTAGGGTGAGAGATGTGGTACATCTGGGGCAGGCTGCCAGTCCATCACAGCCAGACAGCGATACACTCCCACATACACACCTATTGCCAATTTATGATCACCCTGAGGACACCCACGTAGGCACAGAGAGGTCTCAGCTCACACTGGGAACCTTCTTGCTGTCACTGCGCTGCCCATCTCCAGAAACACAGCGCTGAATTGCTTTGCATATGCTAACTGTCAAAGCTGACTGATTTACAAGATCTGCAAATTGGGTAAGTCGCTCAGACAAGCTTGTTAAAGAGCATTTTGCAAAGCAGGTGTGATTTCTGTGATACAATCCAAACTTTGTTTTTTCTCTCATTTTCCAAAATAAAGCCATCACGCCAATTTGCAATCATAGTTTTCAAAGCAAAAAGCAAAAAAAAACAAAACGAAACAAAAAACCCCCCACCATGCATTAAAGATAAAAGCTGCACTAAGAACACAATTTTCTTTAAAAAAAATCTGTATCCCTCCTTGTAATGTGGAGGTTTTTTTGCCTTTTTTTGTAAATATCTAATCTTCATCATTAAAAGAAGCAAATAGGGAACTCAACAGGAAAGCACACGGCATTAAAACTAACTACACAATTCTGAAAGTAAGAGAAGATTTAGTTACACAGAAATGAAATTCACCTGCTGCTCACTTATCAGGATATTAACATCCATACTGTACATAGTGTAGGTGCTGTGAGCCACTATATTATTAATTCTTTCGCACGATGCATACACAAAGACATTTAGACAACAAACAAATATACTTAACAGCACTACGAGCTCCATGCGGTACTGTTAACCCCGCCGTACTGTCTGAAAGTAAATTTACTTTAGTATATTTATCCATCAACCTTATCTGCATTATCCAAACAGTTACTCACCAGGCCCCAGTCTGTCCCAGACTGTGTTTTCAAAATAATCATCATAGCACTATTCTTAATGTGCTCTTTATGCTGCTTGCAGGTGGAAACTCTCTCAGTGGTTATCCAGCACAGACGCACAGATTTTGACCTTATCTAGGCTAATGAATGAACCTGGAAAACTTATAATGTGAAGTGCGTTGGAGAGCTGCAGCTTTGTTTCTTCTGTTTGGTTGGTTTTAAATACATATGTGAGTCTTGAGGCATCCCTGACTATTTTATATTTTGCTAGACAAATGTGCAGTAGCGTCTTGACAGCCACCCTTCCACCGAGACCATTTCTGATGAGGCTTCAGTGAACAGTAGATAAATCAGATGAAGGCCCAGATGTATCTCTCAGGTCCTTCCTGGGTGTTTTTTTTTTTCCTATTTCTATTTCTTCTTTCAGATACTGCTCCTCTGCTGTAGATGAGGGGGGTTTTTTTTCAGTCTGCCACTTCTTCTTTTGTCCTCCATTTGAACAGCGTGCTGAAAGTTTTTAAGGACGCACTGCGCACAGTGCTGAGATATTTCAGCTAACAAGAAAACACAAAAATTTTCAAATTCTTTAAAAATCTTGGTTAAATAAAAAATGACTGAATTCCCATTTTTATATCCACATTTGAAGCAGCACACTGGACTTCTCTGGGAAATAAGAAAAGACTGCAAAGTTTTTTGTTCAGGAATCTGGCATCTTAATGAAAAATGAATATTGTACTTTTTTCTGCATTTTTTGCTAAGAAATTCATAACAACTATTATATTTTAGCATTATAAATATATTTTTGATTAAAGAGTTCAAATATTCCATTAAAGAAACATATTAAATAATTTTAGTAATTAACAATACTGTTAATTCAGGGCAGCTGTGGCATTAGTCCAATATACTCAACTAGTACTAAACTATACTATTGTGAATTTTTTTTTCATTTTTCATAAATTCAACTAAAGAAATGAGAACAAATGATATGTTTTTTGACAGGCTGCTAATAACAAAATGCCTAAAGATACATTTTAAGATTGTTTCTTTGCTAAGTTGTCTGTTTTGTGTAGACATAACACTGGTTCACAAGTTGAGTTTGATGCATGTTTAGGCTTGAATGAGTCCTACTCTAGTTCTGTGTCAAATAGCTGAACAAAAAAAAAAAAAACCCATTCCTCTGAAAATGATCGGGTACAAAGATCGGACTAAAAATGTTTGAACAAGCATCCAATGTTCCAGAAAACCTGGAAAAATGTTGCTCACCACCACTTTAAAAATACAAAAAGTGGCCCCTTGGAAGCAAAATATAAAGAAATGAGGAGTGGCTCAAGACTTTTGCACAGCAGTGTGCCTGTGAGTGAAGCAATATGTGAAAAAAGCAGTTGGACAAAAAAAAAAAATTGTCACTGAAATTTTAAGCACAGACACTGAGTGGCTGTTTCGTCTGTGAGAGGTGACACTTTCCTGTAGTCATTCATGCCACACGTTTCCTTTTCACAAGTGAAAAATACAATGAAAACAATTCTCTTTAGCATCATCTATGCTTCAGCTTCTTTAACTTTTAAGCAGGCACCTCGGGTGCGTGTCATTATCGGAGGTCATAAACAGAAGAAGCTACTAAAAAAGATGTTTGTTTGAAGGTAATTAAAAAATCATCTAAATCTGGAAGCCAATTATGGTGCTGTAAATATGACTAATTTGGTCTCTTTTTCAACGTCTTGTCAAAAACTTGGCAGCTGAATGCTGAATTAGCTGCAGGGAATGAACGGCTCAGGATATGAAGACCTACAACACCCAATCCAAGATTTATTACGCAGAAGAAGTCACTTGTTCCCTGTCAAAACATGCCCAGTTTGAAGATGCCTCTTATGCCTTTTGAATCAGTCCTGATGAAAATAGGATTGCACAAACCTTTGGAGTTTGAAAAAAAATCATTCAAACCTGAATGAAAGATGACATCCAAGTTCTCGGCAGCTAATTTGGCATTTCTTGAATAATTCTGAGGATTTGATGGGTGACAGAGATATTAGAGGGATTTTTAGAGTGGAGGTGGAAAAAGAAATCTGCGGAAAGTTTTGACAGTTTTGACTTTTATTATTAGATAGACAGATTTTAAAGGCAAATTCAACAAGGAATCACTTTCATTCATTAAAATCATTGTGTTTTTATTAAGTGTCTCCTTTGGTGTATTCCCCAGCGTAGAGGTGTAGAAAATCTGGACAGTGGTGTGCTCTTCCCCAAACACAAAGAGTTTTAATGTATAATTTCGTCTTTTCTTCCCCATTATCTGGTAAATCTGTCATCTTCCAGTTTGTGCTGCAGCTGAGATACAACTGCTGTCTCTGCTGCGTAACACATAATCATTTTCTACAGCATCCTGTTGATATCCCATTCATCAGCCTCTGCCTTCTAAAATGACTCCCCCAGGTACAGAAAAGTGACAGAAAATCACTGAGTTCTGAGTGACAGAAAATCAGGAATCGGTTGAAGCCACAAAACAAATAGAGCCCCACAAATAAACCTGCCTGTGGCTTTAGACTTCCATCAGGCCATTAAAAACACAAGTGTTAAATGCTTCTCGTTGTACAAATATCAAACAAATCATCTAACAATAAACATCCTCGGCTACCAGAAGTCATGTGTGATTGCTGATGTGTCAAGACAGCATGCCCAGCAATCTCCTTCAATAAAAACAGACAATCTGGAGTATCACAGTTAGGACTGATATCAAACAATACTAAAAATTACAATTACCATTTTCTTCTTCATACTATTACTAATGATTGTAACATATATATGTTTTGTATATATGTCTATATATTTGTAAAATTTGCATTGGTGAGTGAAATTTGAATCACTGTTAAATACGGAACGAAGAATTTGAAAAACTATTCGATTTCCAGCAATATCAGTATCAACAACGCTGGCTCGACCTCCTCCATTTAACACCTTACTCCACCAAGTCCCTAGCTAGTTAATGCAAGCTGTTTTAATTAACGATAGCCACATTAGCTGTTATGATTAAGGTGGAGGCTAGTGGCTATGACTAATAATAAAACTCGATGGATGCCACTACAGCTCACCTGGCTGAACAGTATGGGTGGGCAGATCAAATATCGACATTACCGATACCAGGTATTGGTATCCGACCAATACTAGAATAGAGGCTGTGTTTTATTAGTGTTAATAATGGGGTGATCCTGCCTACTTCCTGTTTCTAATCAGGCTTTGTGTGTGTACGTGTGTGTGTGTGTGTGTGTGTGTGTGTGTGTGTGTGTGTGTGTGTGTGTGTGTGTGTGTGTGTGTGTGTGTGTGTGTCTAAAAGAGCTCGATTAGACATCTTTTGGCAGCTGTAGGGGTGTGAACCCTCTTTTCTTTTAAAAACTTTTTTTTCCTGTTTGGGTTAGGGAAGCAGGTAAGAGGTCTGTATTTTCTTTAGGATCTTCTTGATAGGTAAGTTATTTGTCTTTCTTGAGTGTTTTGTTTGTTTTGGCTGTGCCCACCCTCATGTCTCCTACCTCTAAAGATAAATGAAGTACTCTATTGTCGTGAAACTGCAAACCTTGTGGTGGCGTTGGTCCCACATTGGGAGCATCTGGTAGAGTCATTTTTGTGTTGCACTCTTGTTTCCCCTACGCCGTGGCATAACACCCCTACACAACCTGGGTTTGTAAGTTAAATGTATTGTTATTAGTATAGGCATCAACAACACTAGCCCTGTATTTACTTGGTATCAAATTTATACAAAAATTTGCAGTAACACAGACCGCTACTGGGCAGGTGACCCATATGCCAATGACCAGTGTGGGGGCATACTAATATTTGGTCAGTATGAGTCCAGTCTACTTATTAATCCTGCCTATTGTTTCACTTCTTTTCTTCCTACTCTCATGGCAAATCTTTGTACTGTACTGTTTAATAAAGTAAATATATAATAACAATGATGTCTGAGCTAGGTAGCAAACTGTAGCAGTCCTTCCTGATACAGTTTGCTACCTTTGCAGTAATCTGTTAAATAAACACTGCTATTTAAAAGAATACAGCAACTGTGTCTAAAAAGTATTACGACAACCTAAAAATATTGTTGTAGGTTTTTTGGGGCTAATAAATCCTATTTGTTATATATTGTTATTGTACTATGTCTAAAGTATTGAGTATTTTCCTGAGTATCAGTACTGGGTTTGAAATTCTAGTATCATTACAACATTGATCACAGTACATATAGGAAATACCGAACTGCACCACCCACAGGTAGGCGGATATATAATGGAAACCTTTTCCTTATGTTCCTTATGTGTTGATGTAAATCTATGTCACTTTTTGAGTATCACGTTTTGTGAGATTTGAATTGTTTTCATTATGTTTTGTGAATAAAAAAGAATTCATTCAACATGGTGACATCAGCTTTATTAGCATCACAACTGCAGCCTTCATGCCAATTGATTTGGACTGTATTATTTTGTGCTGAACATCCTACTCATGTCCACCACACAACAGCTGCCTCCGGTCATGTTGCCAACAATGTGAAAGTGCTACCAAATCATTCCTTTACAAGACTAAATAAAAATAAGATTTGATTGTGTATCGATTACTTCCAGATGAAACAATGAGAGAAAGGCATCATGCCCCGATCTCGCTCCAGTATGCCTGGAGCTCATTATGACTGCTGATAACAGAGCCATTTTTTAGAGCCTCTTCAAAAGACCTTATAAGACAGAAAAGATAATGAAATCACTGGACATTTTGCACAAGCCTTATTGAATCTATAGCAGTGCTGTGCGCTGAAGTATGCCCGCACAGAAGAAACTGTCAAAAGTTTTTTTCACACTGGATCAGCAGACAAAGGCAGTCTCGGCCCGGAGAAGGAATCATTTGCACTAAATTTCCCCACGCAACTGAGGCTCCATCACAGAACGGTGTGAACAATGCTTATAACTGTCTCAGGGATCAACCCGTGTTTTGTTTAAATAAAACCAACCTGGATAAGAACAATCGGCCTCTGAGATGTTGTGAGCGATCACTGTAGGTCAGCGAGGAACCAAAAGTTATCCACTACTAAAAAACATCAAAGAGAAAAGCAGGTGATGGAACCCCCGTCGCCCTTGTGGTTCCAGTGCCATCACTATTCAGCTCTTTCGCTGTTTCAATCTTCTTTCATCTCCAGCTTTATTTTCAGCTATTGTGGGAGCACTTTGGTTCAATATCTAATTATCAAAACTGCTAAATGTAACAGACCTGGACACGGAAACACGGGGCACCCTGTTTAGGTGAGAAAGAGTTACATATATTTCCCATTACTCAGCATAAAAACTGCTCAAAAGCAGACAAACCATAAGAGGCCATTGTGGTGACGGAGAGTCTCTGAGCTTTCTAAGAGAGAAATTTAGGGGCTTGCTCTGGACACTATACACAACTTCAAAATTATTTATCATACTGTAAAACCTTCAAAGTGAATTAGTGTTTTAATTTGGTGAGTAGTGCGCCCTGCTTGCTGTTTATGATTCCACATCAAAGAAAATGGCAGAGTGCTAATGGTAGGCCATGTTCCCGGAGTAAGCACTGCACCAACTCAGACACAAATGGGCATGTATTAATGTCAATTAGTACAACCGTCAAATTAGCTTCTAAACTGAAACTTTGTGCTTTTTAGAAATGAGGCAGAGATAAGAGAGGGGTTTCCATCGAGTTAAATTGTGTAAACTTGCAGGGGTCGCATGTTACATTGAGTGCTGTTACATAAAATTGGTTTGCAGAAAAAAAAACATCGGCAGCTATTCCAGTAAGGCTGACAAAGAAGACACTTTTGTATATTTGTTGCATTGAGGGGGTTTTTTGTAGGAAGATTTTCACAGTGTGGAAGCTGCTACATCAAAAGTCTGCAAACCAGGCAAATAAAACCAGACTGTGTAATAACAGAATATACTGGCCAAGGCATTATAGGATGAAGCCTGCATGAATGAAACACATAAAAAGTTGCATAGTGGTACTTTCAAAACAGATGCCTCTTCTTTAATGTTCACTCACAGATGCACTATGTTAGGCACACCTGTTCAATTGTTTGCTAATGAATATTTTTGATCATCTGGCAGCAAGTCACTAGATTTAGACATGGTCACGATGACCTGCTGAAGCTGAAACTGAGCATCAGAACGGACAAGAAAGGTGGTTTAAGTGGCTCTGAACCAGACGGGCTGGTCTAAGGGCTGAAAAAATCTACAGGGATTTTCCCACACAAGTTATCCAGAGAGTGGCAGTTCTTTGGGTAATAATGTGTTATTGATGCCAGAAGTCAAAGGAGAATGGCCAGATTGCTTTTAGGTGGTAAGAAGGCAACCCTAACTTAAATAACCACTATTTATGACCAAGGTATGCAGAAGGGCATCTCTGAATGCACAACACATCAAACATTAAAGCAGATGGGCTCCAGGAACACAAGAGCACACCGGGTGTCACTGCTGTCAGAGAAGAACAGGAAACTGAGGCTACAGTTTAAACACCACAGCATTGCTGAATATTACTGCTGATTATCATTCCCAACATACCGATGATTTGTCACGTCCCAAAGCGTCCCATGGGAACGCGAAAGGTAACCGTAACCGCGTCCCTATGATACGCCCCGGATTGTGAATGGAATCCAATAGAATGACGCTCGTGTCGGAAACACACATTACAGGCTTAACCCTAACCTTAACCCTAACTATCAACTTATCCCTAACCTTAACCACAACTTCGATCGTGTTAAATAGTGTTTTCCAAAGCGATTCATGATGAGAAAGTAAAATAAATGCACATGTGTAGCTTCAATCTAAACGGTTCTGATGTTTTGGGACGCGTAACATAGAGATGTATTGGGTGGCCGAAAGCATAACACACCAACAATTTGTCACATAGCGTCTGTATGTTACGTTTTGGGATGAGAACGTGTTGGCTGATCAAGTCTGTTTAGGAACACAGTGTACCCATCTTCTGATGGCTGCTTCCAGCAGGATAACACACCATGTCTCCCCAAGTTTAAACCATCTCAAACTGATTTTTTAAACATGACAATGAGTTCAATGTACTCAAATGTCCCCCACAGTCACCAGATCCAATCTCAATCCAATAGAGCACCTTTGGGATGTGGTGTAACGGGAGATTCACATCATGGATGTGCAACCGACAAATCTGCAGCAGCTGTGTGATGCTATCCTGTCAGTATGGACCAAAATCTCTGAGGAATGCTTCCGGCACCTTGGTGAAGCCATGCAACAAAGAAATAAGGCATTTCTGAAGGCAAAACTCTGCACCAGAGAGCAAAGTGGCCGGTGAGCGTATACTTCTAACATAGATGGCTTAAAATGATGCCAACAGCAGGCTTGCAATTTTAAAAGTTTTCTTTTAATAACTTCTTGTGAAAACTTTTTTTTGACCGTTTGAACTACACAACGTAATTTCCACTGAAAATCTCTGGGCTGATTTTTTTTGTTGTTGTTGTTCACATGTTTAACCTATTCACATTTTTGCACCAATTACTCCCTTTATTCATGGAAACCTTAAGTTGTCAAACTGATAATAAGTCAGAACGCTATTACTGATATTAAGGCGGTCATTACATAAGATTAGTTAAAGAGAAATAATATTTCAAAGGTCTCATAACTGTGCTACTCAGATCAACTTGTCAGTCACTTTCATTCCCTGATTACTCATTCATTAGAAATAAATTAAACTGATGAATTAAAAAAGTAATCGCTGGCACTTAAATGTCTCATTAAGACACGTACAAAGGTACACACGATGCTGCATTGCCTATACTTAGCTCACTAGTTGTTGAAGCAGGCCTGGTGTTCGTTACACAGTCTGATCTTTAGCAAACTGATACCTAAAGTCTGAAATCAAGAACTTATAGTGGTTTATCAATATGCTTAAAGAAAGTGAAAATGCCTCTCAGTATCTGAGAATAAAGCATCTGATTAGAGTTCTGCAGGAAGCTACCATACAGCCAATACAAACAACCTGTTTTACAAGCATGAATATGACATTACTGGTAGCATAGGGCACTCGATAAACCCAAATATATCCTGATGTGAAAGTAAAGTAATGAATGTTTTATTTGCACATATATCTACAAGTCTTGCTGAGCCCATTTCACGGGTGTGAACATGACAACTTGGTAGGTGTGTTGGAAGTTTCATTAAAGCGAAAGAGCTTTGATCATGTAGTTCACCTGTACCATAAAGCCTCTACGTCTGCCATGCGACTGGCTGCACTGAAAAATGAAGCCTGCCTTTATAGTTACATCACTTTGAGATTTGGCTTGAATAAACATTCTGTGCTCTAGTTGTATACCTCTGCTCATTTCACTTGCATCAGTGCCTTGTCTGTTTTCATATCTGTGTTTGAGTATGTGGACGAACACCAAAACGACAACACGATGGATCATTTTTTTAAAACAGAAATTGTCTAGTGGTAAATAGTTAAACAGGCCTCCCCTTACAAGCATCTCCTTCTTCACATTAAACGCTCTGCCTTCAGCATCAACTTTAGTTTATTCTTTTGTGCTTTGTTAGCTAGCTTATGCTCAGAAGCAGCCCATTTGTTTAGCTTAGCCTTTAAACAGAGTGCATGCAACAACACAGAAATTAGAGCAGGTATAGTATATTAAGTATATTAAGAACCTCCAGGTCATTTGCATGCTGAATTCGAAATTGCGTAAGACCAGATTTGGCACTGGATCCTTAAATAAGACACTTCACTGATTAGATAGAGGCGGTGGAGCGAGGTGTCTACCAATCAGAAGGTCGGTGGATCGATCCCCCCGCTTTTCCTACAGTATCCATGTGTCAAAGTATCCTCAGACAAGATGGAAGACCCTGAGTTGCGCCCAGGTCATCATTCACAGGGTGAATGTTAGAGATAGACGAGACTAGAAACAGAAAGCTTTTTCAGTGCTCATAATGGGGAGAAAGGAGATATATATAAGGACTATGTCCATGTGTCCAACTGGCTACTGGAAGAAACAACTGAAGCAAGCTTGCAAAATTTGATCCATATAGCACATTTAATTTTTTGTACACAAAGAATAAGCTGACACAGAGATTGCAGCAAAAACTATATACTTTTTAAAAAATAGACAGATGTAAGCCAGTGAATTAATAAACGGTAACGGCCAACTGAAAAAGGAAACAACAGAATTAGTAGCCCAGTTATGCGATTATGTGGGGGTTTTTTTGTCTTTAGAAATCCAAAGACAGCCAGCCTAAAAACACTATAGTAGGTATTTGATTCATTTGTGTCTGTTTCTTACCTGTCCAAACATCACCTAGCCTTCCTTTGAGTTGGTATGAAGACGGGATTTGAGGCATTAGGTAATTATCTTTAATATAAATACTTACGTTCTCACGTTGTTAACTTATTACAACTGCCTTTTGAATAATAGGTTACACTAAGTGCTGCTATAAGTTAATTTAGCACGTAATTGCTATTTCCTGTAATGGGAGGCACGACTGTCTATATAGGCAAGAGTCACAGCTCCTCTGGAATTTAATTGTGTGTCAGGAAATGGCAGAGAGCAGGTCACAGTGGCTGTACCGCCAGGGGAATGACTAGAAGAGGGTACAGTATTTTTCCTTAGCCTGCATGGGCTTTTCATCAGCACTGGTCAAATTGATCTGCACTGCAAATGTACTGCAATAACCCACTATGAAACACTATTTCAGTCTGGCATGTTGGGCATTGTGCAAATAGGTGCTGCGCACTGAACGGCAGCTAACAGGACTGATGTGCTATGACATCGCACACAATCATACTGCAATAATGATCACCATTTGATGGTAATTCATAATGCACTGCACAAGAAAACTAAAATACTGTGATGGGGCCCACTGTGAGTTCAAGTTGTTTTGTGAAAGCATATTCGAAGATACTATCCTCAGTTTTCTCTCCACAAAAATTGAAGAAGCTTAAATTGTTGCTGTGGTCAATTTATCTGAAGGCTGCCGGAGCTTTTAAGTCCAGCCTTGATAAAGTTTATATGATAAGGACCATCAAAGGTGGGAATTTAGAAATGAGAAGGGTTTTTGGGCAAAAAAATAAATAAAAATAGAACAAACAACCCAAAACACGATTAATTTAATTGCACTATGCGGCAAACAATAAAGACAGAAAGGATAATAAACGGCTCCACATCTCTTCAGACGAGTGTTTAAAAATCATTTCATTTTTAAGAGTTTTTGCATATAAGACTCTGGCAGTAAGATTATCCTTATTCTTTTGATAAATATACATGAGAAATGATAATTCACTCGCTCCTTTTAAAAGCAGGAACAGTTTATGTGTCTGGTACAATAAAAACATGCTCAAATTGAACAATTATCCACTAGCTTACCAAAGCACTGTCAACTTTTAGTTTACACCAACTCAGAATAAGAATAAGAACTGACAATATGAAAGTAGCTGAAGTATCAGCAAACAGCAAAATCTACATTCGGACTATAGTAGGAAAAAGAAATCCGACAGTCCTCTTCTTTTAGGCAATCTGTACAACTCTTGAAAATCTAGTTCTCATTTCTAAAATGATTATTTTTATATTCTTTAGCGCTGCAACTGTGTTGCCACTGAGGCGATGTGAAAAAAAAAAACCCTAATCTACCCTGAACACATTTTATGTGTGAATAGACGTGGAATTCTTCCATACATGAGCACATATAATGATTGCCAAAAACTGCTGTCCTAGTCTGCTGTGTGAAGCGAGATTTGTTCAGGTTTCATGTGTGAAAAGGAGACTCGCGGAGGCCCGGCTGCAAATAAACTGTAAAGTCATCTTAAATGCTGCGCATTCATAATGTTCTCCAACCTATTCCTTACACAACAGGACCAGGGTAACACAAACACAGATGTTATAAATTGATCTCAGCGCGATGTTGCAGCCTTGAGCTCTAGCTGGCAATATGGGAAATTGACTTGTATCTTTTCATGCTGTATTTGAGAACAAGAGGTTTCTCTGATTCGCCTCTCTGCATGAGGGAAACGTCGATAAAAGGTGGATAAACTGGCTGGAGGATGTTTGCAGGTGCTGCATCAGTCTCTTAATAAAGACCGGCACTGGAACACTGGTTGGATCAGTGTCTGCGCGGGTGCAGTTTACCCTGGATTTCTGAAGTAGGTACTCCTACTAGAAAGAGTAATGATAAGTCATTCCCTGCAATATAACTATATAGTGCATCTGCAACACACCAGGGCAGCACAAGAAAAATAAGACAAGTTTTACACCATTTGTATTAATTTACTTTGGTGGAAAGAAAGCTAGCATGCAAGCTGTTACACTCTCACGGTTCACTCGTTCATGTAGGTTACGTCGCCTAAAGCTATAAATTAACTGTGGTGGAGGCTGGTAAACTAACACAAAGGGGTGAAACAAAAGGTCCGCACAGTATATATTTTATTTTCTCTTACACATTCTCACGAGCTTTCTTTCTTGTCATGTTTTCATCTTGCCTTTCTCTGGGTGACAAAGGACATCTAAAAGGTTTGACCTTGGCCTCACATAGACAGCTCGGGCTGATCCAGATTGCTCTCTGTTCAAAGTCTGATTGGCATTTCAAAAAAAAAAGTCCATCGATTTGTTCAGGTTATTTCCTCCACTATGACACACTCCCCAGGCTGTTATCCCAGCAGGAACTTGTGGCCCGGTGTAAAAAGCAGGGCTGGCTGAAACCACCGTGTAACAAGTTATGGTTCAAGCACAGGAGAGGTGGACAGATGATGACGAAGACGCTGAGCAGTACACTAACACAGACAGAACTGTGAGATATATATATAAACACAACTGTATTTAAAAGAAAAGAGAGAAAACATCACCAATAATGCCAAAGTCACCTAGTGTACAATGAAGTGCTGAAAATCCATAGGCACCAGTAACACCCAGCGTGGGTACCTGAGTGATAGTACATCTGCTCTGGCAGTATGGCCTTACTATACACAGGGGTTTCCAACAATGACTAATGATGCTGTCCCATCTCCCACAGGACTTGGACAACACTTTATCTACGAAGCCTGGGATCTGCCTTTGCATCTCTCATCTCATCTCAATGGAAAAAAAACACAACTTAGCGGTATGGTCATCGTGGTTTACAGGGTGATTCACTAAGCCATGTTTAAGCCATTTTGAGTACTACAAAAACACAAAGACACAGGTCACGTCACAAATAGAACAACATGTGAGGAAAGAATTAGAGTTTCCCAGAGTTTCAAATGATAGACGTGCTGTAGAGCAATCTCTTTATATCGCTGTTTCGTGAACACTGATCAGGTCTAACTTTATGACCAATAATGGGCACGTGAGCATCAGAGAATTGGAAGAAGGTGGTCTGGTCTGGTGAATCCTGTTTTCTCTTACATCACGGCGATGCTGACTATGGTTTGGAAAGCACAACCAAGAGTTCGATGTGTTGACTTGCCCTCCAAATCCCTCAGATCTCAATCAAATCGAGCATCTGGGATGTGCTGGACAAACATGGAGACCCCCACCTCACAACGTACAGGACTTAAAGGATCTGTAGTTTGCTTGGTGCAGATACCTCAGCACACCTTCTGGGGTCTTATTCCTCGACAGGTCAGGGCTGTTTTGGCAGCAAAACATGGTCCGACACAATATTAGTTAGGTGTTTTTCCTGATCGGTATAAAGATATATCACTCATCAACATGTATAATTCTACACTTTCACTTCATTTGGTTATAATATGCACATTAAAACAATTCTACTTCCATTTGTATTAATGTGCTATCAAAATGCTGAAGAATAATATTACTTTCTTTGATTTTAGTGGCAAGACTTTGAGTATTTAACTTGCAAATCTTTAAATTCTACCAAGCCGGACCTTTTTTTTAAGTAGGTCAGTCTCTTTGTGGTTTAACATTTGGGCTTCAGATTCAGAAAAAATAAAATAAATTGTCAAAATTTAATTTAACTTTGAAGATGGGAAGATTTTAATTCTTCCTGCATAACGAATGGAAATTAAATGGCTACATTACCTTCAATTTTTTTACATGCAATATTTTTTTTTATAGAAAACCACATATTAAAAATATATGTAATCTTAATTTGATCAACATTTCTGTACTTTTTTTAAAGTTACAAGCTGTTGTGTACATACTACAATTGATAGTTACATATATATTTAGATGCCCGATAACATAAATGAAAAGCTTGTGACAATGACCTTACTTTTACCTTTTAAACTGTTAAGTATATTTTAAAATAATACAAAAGCCTTCGCATTTGTCCTCCTGCGACCTGTCATTGCTGACAACAAGGACTGTGGAAGAAAAAGAAACATTCACCTGGAGTTAAGTCTCCAAAATGCTGTTTTCAAATCCGCACCCAAATGAACCCTTCATCCACATCTCTCCACAGTAAAGCCACTAGCCTGACAAAAATATTTAGCCCTGCCACTCTCTTGATATTGGATATGTCACCCTCCATTGCCTGTACTATGGACCAATGTCAAAGTCATTTTGCCTGTGGTGATTTTCTGTACCATGAGCTGCACAATACCTTTCCTGGAGATGATGCTGTCCATGAGAAGAATTTCAAAAAGGTAAAGTCTAAGGGTGCCATTTCTGGGACTGCACTGCCACAGAGATGCAAACAGGCGATTTAACAGACTCTAGTGAAAATATATAAATTGCTTTACACACAACCAGCCAGCTGATGTGTGCTCACTGAACCAATCATACTGACGGACAACTGACACAGTCTTAGACTGACATCTCCCTCAGTTTCAATTAAGACCTAAAACATGACAAGTCCTATATAATTAGAACACCATGTTAAATTACCTCACATCATTGCCACCAACTAAATAAACAGCATTAAAACACCTTTGCCATCCATATACCAATTATCAGCCTCCTGAAAGATTTAGCAAAATGGATTTCAAATTATCCATTTTTACATCAGTTGCTGCAACGGGGATAGAAAAAACTTCCCACAATGTTATAAGAGCTTAGATACAGATACTGTCAATATTTTGGAACAAAGCAATTTACTGGGAATACATATAATCAAAGGCTAAAGATAAGTTAGTATGTGACATGCCGTCTTGTAAACAATACCTACATTTGACATCTGTCAGCATGTTCTAGTTACCATCACACATATTCCAGGGACTAATGTGATCTTGCAGCAATGAAAATGCTAATGCTAACGGAGGTGAGTTAGCTCTGCGTATTTCTTTAAAAGACGTCAAGTGACAATGCATGTGAGAAGCACACATCACACAGTTATGAATAAGAGACAGATAAATACACAGGTCCAATCATCTGAAATCACACCTGAAATAAGATATGCTAGCAAGCTAAATATACGCTACAGCACATACTAGAGTTCTTCTCTCCTGATCAATCACAGAAGATGAAGTGTTACCCAACATTATAAAGAAAAGGCACAAATGCTTAATGGGAAAATAACCAATTACACCTCATCTGTCCAAAGCCAATTTTCTGCTCTGTTATTATCTGTCATCAGTATCTTTAAGCACATCCTTCAGGTTATTAGCATTTGAATATCCACCACTTTCACTGAATTATCGCCTCTTTGGACCACCCAAAAAGAAAAGCTTTTAGCAAAAAGAAACTATAATGCCAGTATGAATGTATGAGACATCATTTGTAAGGTATCACCTTCAAATTTCTAAAGATTTTTATGTTTAGCTTGTGGTCAAAACTTCTGAATGTATGTCAAACATAAGTCTTGTTAGATATTATGGTAATAGCTACCTAAACATGACTGTTTCCTTCAGTTTGATTAAAAAAAAAACCCACCAAAATCTATAAAATTCATCTTGCTGCACACTGAGCAAACTAGCAGACCTACATAGACAGTGAAGACTTTCCACTAATTACCTGGTGCCTCCATACACATTTTGTTGATGACATTGCTGTGTGCTACCTTTCAGCTTTGCCACTGTCAAAAGAAATATATAAAAACATGTAACCTTACTGGCAAGATATGAGGACAGACAGGCAAAAAGAAAAAGGATGGGATTATAGTGCATACACTGTGACAACCAATTTGGCAAAACAATCCAGGCTGCTGCAATGTTTCACCAGGGGACGGGAACTTTACATGAAATGTCAGGGCAAACATTGACCGTGACAGGCTGACCATTGAGGTAATCCATTACTGTGCTCTGATAATGGTCCCATGCGTGGAGCCTTCAGAATCTCTCTGAGTCTCCCCCTCAACACCCTTGGGGTTTAGGGGTAGTGAGATGACTGTGAATGATGTGAGTGATGACTGTGAAGATGAATGACTGTCGGTGGAGCCAAGTCTGAGCTGCATGTAGTGCACAGAGACTTAATATACCACCTTCAAATATGTCTTCCAAGTGAAAGAGCCAAGATTAGCCCATCTGCTTCAGATATTATGCCATCAGGTACAACTCTCATAAACACTTCAGCCGAGAGAGACTTCTAAACCAAGTGTAATTTAATAGTGCTAATACCCAGTAAAGCTATATGGAGCGATACTACCTGGCAACACTAATAAAATGAAAGTGAGAGCGTTTTCTCACACTCACTATAGAACAAGATGACACTTCTCAAGTGTATTTGCCAAAAACTAAACTTTGTTTCCTAATTTCATATGGCGCACATTCGCACCTATGTGAAAACGAAGTACCAGGGAGGACTCCAACGAGCACAGGGAAAGCATGCGAATCCCCTGTTCTGCATCATAATCATAGTTTATTTTCTATCTGTTTCACCACAAATAATGAACAGCCACAAAAGTACACAGATACTGAGTATGTATGTAGAAAATGGATGGGTTGATAATGATTCCATCTCAGGAATTAAAAGGCAATACACTTTTGAATAACAAAACATACGTGTGAGCTACTTAGCTAATATTAACTGTCTACCTTGAGCCAAGGTTTGTATCATGGTCATTGTTGTATGGAGTAGCAATACATTTGTTAACACAATACCTTCTGACCAATCTAATCAAATGTATTTCACATGCCTGCTGTATCTGACAGCTAGCTACAGCAGGCATTGCAGATATTTCATTTTTAGTAGCCGCATGCTAGCAACTTCCTAGCATTAGCTGATAACTTAGTACGCCACCTTATCTTCCAAGTAATTTGCGGCTCTGAAAAACTAGCCTGGTGATGGCGAGAATCGTGATGTTAAAGCCAAGTATACACTAGAAGAGATTCATGACGACCAGCAATAATAAAAAGTGATTTTTGGCAATTCTCAGCAACAGGCGAAATAACTGCTGCTGATGCTAAGTGGGTGGGACCCATCCATAAACCTTTTTACATGACTATCTGAAGAGACTACTAATGAGAGTCAAGAATACCACTGTTGAGTACTGCAGCATCAAAAGCGATTAACTCGAGGAGGCAAAAATATCCTTAAGATTTTGGAAACTTTATTACACGTTACACTTTACAAAATGATATTTAATGTCCACATGTTTGCACCTCTGTCGGTTCACAGGGTTTTTAGCTAAAGCAATCGTTCCGTGGTTGTTCTCGTACACTAGTCATCTATACATCAACTGTAGTCATCTATACCTTTCAAAATCTGTTCTAAATATATGCACTCTTGCATTGTAGAAGCCAATGCAAGAGTGCCAGAGCCATATATTCTGTTTCACAGGTAGAGAACCAGAGTTTCTTGGTTTTCCATGAAACTAGAGAACTGTTCTTACGTAAGTGTACACAGTAGTACTGCATCTGTTGGTGGTGTCACCTGCCCAATCAGCATCACTGTAGGCTACTAGACCCAAATTTTCATTGCTGTTTCTCCTAAAACACAACTTCTTATCCTTGGACCCTCTGAGATATCTCAATACATGCTTCACAGTTACACACTGTCCTGTTTGGATCTTTACCTATCAGAATTATTGTCTGAAGGCCAGGAAAGATGCCCAACGGATTTATTTTACCAAATGGACCATCGAGCCCTTGCTGTATTGATCCATTTGATTGACCTTTATTATTATTAATTTATTTACTTTATTTTCAGTTGTTATACATGGGACAGATATTATTGTGGGATAGGAAAAGGAGATAGTGAGAAAGAAAGGGAGGGAGGGAGAGAAAAACAGAGGAGACGCGGGACAGTGAGAGAGGACAAAAAAGAAAAAAAATCCACTGGATCACCTGTTGAGACAAACAAAAAAAAAACAAGCAAAAGAAAACAAGCAAAAGCAACGTAGAACAACACAATATGGAGACCACAGCAATAACCTTGATTAAAAGTAAATACTAAGTATTGAATGTTATTGTGTAGCACGCAGGACTGACTGCGCACAACGTGCTCCAGAACAGCAGCCAAGAAAAGTGTAGCTTCCATCTCTGAACACCCATGTGCACACCTGTGTGGATGAGTGCGCTTGTATGCAAAAGGTTTCTCCATGTAACGATCTGTTAGAGGGTATGAGGAGCCTCATACCCTCATGAAGGTATGAGGCTCCTTCATGAGCCTCATACCTCATGCCTGCTTCATGCTCCTCTGGGCATGAAGCAGGCACAGAGGAGATCGGGACCCCAGACATCCAGATTTCCCCAAAGGGTGAGAGCCCTAGGAGGATGACCCGAAGGGCAACCGCGCCATCCTCCCGGTAGGAGCTGAGGAGAACCCCAGATGACGGGTCACCCAGGAGCCACAGAGCAGAAGCCAGAGGGGGCCGCAGTGATGTGCCCGCGGGCTCCACAGGCAGCTAGCCGTGCCAGAGCAGGCCGGGCCGCAGGCCCAGAGGCCAGAGGCATGTGGGCCCCATGCCCCGAAAGGGGCCTAACTGAGCCACAGGTGCCAGGCCCTGCCAAGCAGCCACCAGGAGTGAACAGGCACATACCCGAGCACCCAGCCCCGGACACCAAGAACCGCCAACGCACTGATGTCCGAGGGCATCAGCCACTGGCAGGAAGTGTGGTGAGGGGGGATAGGCCTCCATACCTTGGAGGGCCTGAGATGTGAGAAGTGAGAGGCTTTTATCATCCAAAAGTCGGATTAACTCGGCGTACGCGTGATCATTCTTCTTACCATCTGCCGCTACTTCAGCCTCACTGTTCGGGTCCTTTAGAACAGTGTCCTTTAATCCCAACAAATGCAAATATCCTAGCTCTTTAGTTTCCCAAAGTTCACCAACGAGGAGCCTGCTTGCGCCTCGTTGATCCATGTTGCTATTTCGCCATTAGCCCGCTATCTGTTGCGGCTCCAGATCTTCATTAAAAAAAACTCCTCTTCGTGTCGCACTGGGCCCATAACCAGAGCCTGGAATGACCGAGCTTGCAGTGTGTTGGACTATTAAGACTTTAATAGACATCCAGATCCAGTGTTGATGTCACTGTTGCTACTGCCATTATTTATATACACCCAATAGTTTACTTTAGCTACCACTAACAGACTTGGCTGCTGTGAATCAAGGCGGGGATTGGTCGGATTTACTCACGGCACATCGGGAGAAAGTTTCATTGCGTGTCGATAGTCCTTGTTTTCCCCTCCAAGTAGGTGTTCCCATAATGATGTGACATCATGTGAAAACCATGAATACAAGACTTAATTTTAAAAACACACACACACACACACACAAAACAGATATTTTGTTGCAGTGCGACAGAAAAAGGTCGGACCACAGCGAGGAATTCATTGCCATGTTGCAACTCAAAGTAAAATGATAATTATAGCCACAGGAACTGCAGCTCTGTGGGCAATAAAGAGGAACATGGGTATGGATGAAAAAGGGGATTATTTTAATGGGTAAGAATTCTCTATTTGATGTACTGAGGGAGCACTGAGTTTGAAAAATAAAATGTGCACATGCATTTAAAATCTTTAAACGCAGAACTGGCTTTGTCTTTTTGCCAGGAGCATATTTATTTTTCTAATTAGGCACACTCTACAAAAGCAATTAGATCCGTCAATAATTGGTCAGGTTTCAGCAACGGCCAAAAGCAACTCGTATATTTACTGGAACTTTTTATACGTACATTTTCAGGTAATTCGAATTTCTATTTTAAAACAACAAAAACATTTCAGAGGGGATTGTCGTGCTACAAAGCACAGAGGGGATACGCTAATGTTAATGTGTACACGGTTAATTTTTCTTGACCACTGCCTTGCAGCTTGACAAGACCATTACAAGAATATATTTAGAGGTTCCTGCACAGCCCACAGGCAGCCACATTGGTTGCAACCCATCATCTCGTTTGCTCACAGTCTACAAACAAGTCAATTTCTTTCTCTACAGAGCAAGTCAAGCTGTCAGGATGCCTGTCAAATAATGATCTACATGCATGCACAATGGGAGGGCACAAGTGCACATGCCCCTGCCTTTCCTTTTAACAAACTTCATTCTGCTGCCACTGATACTATCTGTGAATATTTCAGCATGCTGGAGTAGGCAGGCTGCAAGCTGACAATAAAAGACAAAAAGGAACAAAAAAAAAAGAAAAGAAATAAAGTCACAGAGAAAAGAACACTCTCAAGCTGAAATACAAAATTGCCCACCACTGTGGTTTTCCTGTCACCAGAATCCTGGGCCAGTCTGAGATACTCATTTATTTGTTTTATTCTGTCTCTCACTTCACATTCACAAGTTCTGGGGCTTTTCATATCACTCTGTGTAGTAGAATGCATCCATTGTTCCCCCCTGGAGATTAAACACCACAAAATGTCAATTTGAAATAAAGACTGGGGGGAAAAAGTGACTCAAAATCCAACCCCAGCAAGAGGAAGGGAAGGTGGAGTGGTGACAGGAAGAGAAGCGAGATTAGAGAGAAAGTGGGGAGGCATGGTAGGATAAGAAAATAGGAGGGAAAAAAAGAAGAAAGGGTGGGGTCCAAAATGTCTTCTGTCATGTCTCCGGTAAAGAAAGAAGAGAGTGTGAAAGTGCTGTAATAAAAATAAATAAATAAATTTTGGACCACTCTGCCAAGCAAATCCTTTTTATTCCCCGAGCAAAAACAGCCATCTCGGAAGAAAAGCATTTCATTCCTGCACATTTTCTGCTATGGGCAGTTGGAGGAACCAACAACCAATACGTTGTAAAGTGCCACAGGAAGCTCGGGTGAGGAAGGTTAATGAACCCACCTTTTCCATCGTCCCAGTGGGCGTTTTTTTATGGGAGAAAAATTAATTACTTGTGACAAATACACCGGCACTTGGATCAGCTGCCATTTCTGCCAGGCGGTCTGTGAACAAAAACATTTTTCCAATGCGGTTATATTAGCCGTGGACTTGCCTAATCAGCGCCCGATGCAGAAACTTGCCTCGGTACACACAAAGAGACACAAAACCAAACCCTGCATCCCGAGACACTGACAAAACATGACAGCGTATAAAAAATGCAAAGTTCACAAGCACTGACACTGATGGCATGCTGTTTCCAGAGTAAAACATTGTACATTCTCTGCCATTACGACTTCGTCCTCTGGGGAAACAGCCGTGTGAAATGACAGACATTCGTCCTTTTGAGGTCCCTGCACAGCAGCGATTGTGCCTGGAACCTTTACAAAGACGGGGTTTGAGAGTTTTATTCATTTATTTACTTAATGCATTGCAGCAACATGCTCAAAACTCCTAATGAAATCATTTGCTCTTATTTCTCCCACAAGTATCATGATGATTAGAATGACATGTTTTAATGTGTCCCCCCTGCCAGCTGCATATTGACCCTGTTAATCATGCTCCTAAACGCCGCTTCCTTTCCGGATCGGTCAGTTTGATGAACTGTTGGCTTCATGTGTTGGAGGGTGCCAAGGTCTGAACCAGAACTATTAAGCCAATAAAGAATATGGCGTTTTAATAATTAAGATCATGCTGGCTTATGATTGCATTCAGAGTTCCCAGCAGACACCGTGGAGAACATGATATTGCATATAAATGAATCTTAACTTGGATTAATTAAAAAAACGAAATGGGAAATAAAATGTTTTGAGAACATTAGGCACCCAAAGCGGCATCTATCGACAACCACAGTGCTGTGCAAAAGTCTTGAGTCACCCTTCATTTTTGGGGAAATATGGGAAATAGGTGCAGAGATTTATCTAAACATGGCAGATAAATCATGTTTACCAACATGCATGAAAATACAGTATTTACAATTCCAGCAAACTTGAGAGTCAATATTTGGTATGACCACCTTTATTCTTCAGGGAATGAAATCTATTAGTCAAGCTTTCTTGTCATTTCTTTAAGTACACCTATATTCTACATGGACAGTTCTGCAGGGTTTTGGCCTTTTGTTCTTTTCTCTGTCAAGATGATCCTACAATACTTTGGTAACACTGAGGTTTGGAGAGGCTAGTCTACGATTGATAGAGTTCATTGTGTGTTTTGCTATCCAGGTATATTTTTAAGGCATTGGGTTTGGTATCAATTTCATGCATGAAAGATGAAGCCTTTTGAGATGGTATGTCATGGTGGACGAAAATCTTAAGTGACTTTTCTATGTTGTAATTTCCATCAGTTTTGACAAGATGCCCAATTCCACTGACTGAAATGCAGCTCAAAGCATGACAGAGCCTCCACTATGTTTTACAAATGGATAGACACTCACAATTGTCTCGTGACCTTCTTTGTACATACTGAGTTCTTGTGCAATTCTCCTTGTTTCCCTTCTTTGCAAATTGCATATTGATTGCCACCCATCCACTAATGGCCAGATGCGTGTCAGGCATATATATATATATATATATATATATATAGAGAGAGAGAGAGAGAGAGAGAGAGAGAGAGAGATCTATATATATATATGTGTGTGTGTGTTTTTTCTGCTCTGCTATATATATATAAATATATATATATATATATATATTTATATATATATATATATATATATAGAGAGAGAGAGAGAGAGAGAGAGAGAGCGCGATATATATGACTATATACATGACTATATACATGATGATTTTTTTTTCTGCTCAAGAACACAAACTATATATTTTATATTATATATTATATTTTCAAATTACTATGTTTGAAATACAGAACAAGTGCACCTTTTCTTTTTGTAATTTCTATTGTCATATCAAAATAGAACACATTACTTGAAAATCATTTGAGAAATTGTGGATGTAATGCTAGAGGTTTACCAAGTTTAGATCCTAAGTTTGAGCTATTAAAACCCTTCAGCTGTATCATGCCGAAGTCTCACTTTATGTTCCAGAACACAATAAACCCTCAAATAATTTATGAGTATCAGGAGGGAAAACAACTCGAAACAAGCAATACACATGATAGGTACAAATAAGACTTTGTTTTGAGAATTTAAAAAAAAGTCTATTGGGTAGTTTTTGTTCTGTACTTATCAACATAAGAAAAAGTAAAAAGTAGAAAGAGTGAGTGTATTAGATACACTCACTCAAGTACAAGGACTGAACTGAAAATGAGTAAAAAAAAAAAATAATAAAAATATTGAAGAGAGACCTTTAAAAAACCAAGAGAGCTGTTCTCAAGACATCTTCTAAAACTTTGAACAATAACAAGAAAAACAACAAAGTCTAGAAGCAAAATGTGAAGAAATGGGAGTATCTCAAGACTTTTGTTCTACTACTGTATGAAATCTAAGGAGCTTGGAAAGAAAGCAAGTAGACGTTTCACCTCTCATCTGAAAAACCTCCTCAAGAAACCTAAAGAAGTCAATTTAAGTCCAGTCGCTTTCTTAGACTCCTTGCACCATGACCTGGATGACTGAGAACCTACACAGACACTACTGACACAGACACACCAAAAACTAAAACGTGCGCACATGGCTTAGCTCACCTTAAATGTTTTCAGCTAACCAGAGTAAGTGTCCCTTAAGGACAGCGTTAATCCTCACATATGATTCACACCTTCGTAATATCCTTATAGAGAAATACCAGTAAGAGCGGCAGAGACTTGAGGTAAAGGAAGAGGGGTGCAAAAGGTGGGGAGTTTAATGGTGATGTCAAATCAAAATAAAGCAAGAGAAGGTAATTCAGCAAGGCTTTGGACACTACTGTCAGTGAAAGTACTGAAGTATAGCCACAGTAGGACAATTAAATAGCTATCCATTTCCTCTAATGGTCGCGTTTGGTGGCGAAATGACAAATTAGAATTCAATGAAGTTGTACTTATTATAGCTGGATGCTTGCCTTTAATGTCTGTGCAGTGGCACCCTGAACTCACAGACAAATTACCCAGAACATCACAGCTATGAATTATTTATGTGATATCGGATAATAGACACCTCTAGTTGAAACTTCCAACAAAAAAAGGCTAAAACTTTGAATGTGTCAAGTGGCTCTGCAGCTAAGTTAGCCTGTTTGATGTGGTACAGAATATCTGGGGGGGAAAAAAGCTGGAAGCGCTTTTAAAATGTAAAGAAATACAGAATTCAAATAGCACAGAGGCATCATATTAAATGTTTGGGGGGAAATATGTTACTTATATTTTATGTTAAGAAAAATATGCTTATTTTGGATTTATAGCAAGCAGCATGTTTCAGTGAGGATGGCAAAGGGGCAGGAAAAGATTAGAAATGTTATGTACTGCCTATAAAACCCCCCAACAATAACAGTGTAAAACCTTTTAGAAAGTCTCACAACTAATTAGGGTAGTAGTGGCATGATAGGTTATTAAAAGAGCATTCAGGAACACCAAGCACCCCTCAAGAACTTTCTGTGAAATGGAAACAAACCATAATTTTTTACCTCACCAGAGCAACAGTGTCCAACAAAAACTTTCTCTTTGATTTTATGCTTGCAACTGATAACCCTCCTCAGTGTTTATGCAAGCAGTCCACCAACATGCTCTGAGTTACATTTGGGTGATACTCCATGTGTTGGTGAACTGCTGAATGGTGGAAAGTTTACAGTAAAATCAACAGAGTTAAGTTACATTTTAACAGTTTCTGGCACTCCATTATCTAAAAGGTACATGGTGCATTTCTCTGTCTTTTTGACACTAACCCCAGGCAACTGTAGACAGATTCAATATATAGATGTAGATGTCCATACAGAGTTATGATTCTGTAAAGCGCTGAGCACCACTAATGCAGAACCAGTTCAATATCACGCTGGAGCCTTTAATCAGCTCTGACCTCTGGGCAAAGGGTCTTGCTACCTTAACTTCGTAGTCTGCTAGGAACGGACACACTGAACCGTTTGCTCGATCCACGACTCCTCATTAGTGAAGTACACAATGCTAACTAAGTGTAAAGAAGACCAGTTTGAGCCAGCATCAGACTTTACAAGCACTAGAAATCAAAGTAGGTTTAGAGAGCTAACTGTGCAAAGAAAATAAAGGACAGACCATTTCCTCCAAACTGCAATAGCAAACAACAATGACAAAGCCTTGCCTTGTACCCTTAGCTGGACATAGCATAGCATTGTGTAGCAACAGAGTACATGTCAAAGCACATGACTTCTTCACTTTAATCACTGTCCAGGTACTGATTTGGATAATTTCGTTTGCCTTTGATCACTTTTCAAGGTTAGGTTATTGAGTGAGTTAATATTAAAACAGCTATGCTTATACAAATCCAGCTTCTTGCATGCTATTGTTCATCTTTGTGTTTGCTAACTTTGTATCATTTTCCCACTCTGGTCCATTCCAAATGGTGTTGGCACTTTAAGAAGACAATATTGAAAAGATATAAACAATGCAATTTGCTTCCTGGCCAGTCAAAGGACTGAATCAGGCTATAATTGCCCATGCTTCAAGCAAACAATTCAAAAAACACATTCAAATGTGCAATTTAATCAATTCACTTATCATCTAGGTGGCCTGTTGGGAACCCCACTTAATTGACACTATTTGTACTGAACTACTGAATGAGCAGCGGCATAGATTGCCTTTAAAACTCTCTTAGTGGCACATTTATAATTATGGAAACACAGACACAGATGCTCTGGGTGATATGATGGCATCAGAAAGCTCTTAATTTAATGCAGGCACATCATTTGTCCTATGGGAGCTTCATCCTAATATAGGAGCTTATTGCAGATTTAGTTAGATCCTAATTTCGGTCATCACTTACATAAAGGACAAGCCAGAATTGCTATTAGACGAAATGCACTGTAGGACATTTCTCAAGGTTTTGACTTTTTTTTTTAGTTTAGTTTACAACTCAAGGTCTTAAAATTATTATATTTTTGTAGGAGTTATATATTGGAGTGCAATGTTTTCGATGAGTTTCTTTTCCATCCAGTTGGTCATTTGTTGCCCTAAATTGCTCGCAAGACAAGGCCATTTGGTTCACTCATGTATGGTCTACTACAAATGGTGTGTTGTCAGAGGCTTGGAGACTTGTCATGGTTTGGTTATCTTAGGAAAGAGAATACCACAGCTGTCTATGATATAAATGAGGCCATGGCTCTGAATTGAAATAGATCTTCGTAAGCTTTGGGGTCATTACTTCAAGTTAGATGGAAGAAAGGTGAGTTTGACTTAAAGTCATCTCTCAGCAGACAATGTGAGGTCATGGCAGTTGGGCTAATGTTGCGGCAACACAGAGAGGGTCATGTAATATTACGATTCCATAAGTGTTCTGCTCTGTTTTGATAATGTAGTATGTAGTCATTAGCATATAAGTGATACAATGAGCTATTCTAAGACAATGAATCTTTTTCAGAAGTTGATGGATTAGCAGAATAAATGAAAAAAGCCAATATGTACAAACTGTCTGGTAATTAACTAGCACTGTTATGAATAATCTTCAACAAAGTGTACAGCAACATGTTTTTTTTTTTTTTAATTAACCAATCAAAAACTTTATATTTGGCTTAGGATTTTAATTTTGCTGTGTGAAAATATAAACAGACTTCAAAAAAAGTATCATTGTCATGTTTTTGCTCTTTGTTTTATTATCTGCCACTGTCAAAAGGGATGGATTTGACCTGACAGGCTCACAAACCACAAAAACCAAAGAGAGAACAGTGTCACCCAGGGAGCTGACAAAAAACAAATGGCTTCAACAACTGCACAGATAAACTGTTAGGCACCAGAAACCTGTGTTTCTGTGTCATTACAAATATTGGATTATTGTACTTTGGTGATATTGTCTCATCATTTTTGTCACCTCAAAGAGCCAGTTGGCACTATGATGCAGTCTCTTAACATATTCCAAATCCAATCTAACTTTTTATTCAGAAAGATAAACAGTTCAGAGGCAGAAAAACAGTTTAAATAAATGACTTAAAATTTTTTTATTTTTTTTTTACCTTTACCAGTTACTGGGAGGAGATTCTTCACTGACATGTCTCAGTTACACTAGAGCACAAAAAAGATGGCAACCAACTTGTGATGAGGAAAATAAGTAATCGGTGGTTGTCCAGTTATTACACTTTTTTCACATAGGCGATTCACAAGGCGATTGTACAGATCATCTGGTGATAGGCAACCCGTCTCCAAACAGTCGTAACTCTGAAACTGTCATCACTCCCTGATAGATGAAGGCTTGCATATAACTCTTATATAAAACCAAATTTGCTGAGTGCCTATGACATTGTTAAATGGTGTAGTAGCTATCTCAGACTTCAGCAGACCAAAGTGGAATGACACGTTCTGCTTGTTTTGTAGCCACAGAACACGAGACCATGAACTCCTTGATATATCAAAGTATTCTAGAGTCAAAAGTGAGGCCATCTGTCCAAGCTAAAACTGTGGCGCTGCAATGGTCCAGTCAGTCCACACATGAACCCGATTAAAACACTGTGGCAAGACCTTCAGAGAGCCGTGCACAAAAGAACACCCATAAATTTCAATGAACTGAAACCAACATGAGACTGATTCCTTCAAGTTATTCTATAAGCTATTAATTCACAGGTGCACTAGTTTTTCACAGGACTGCAAAACTGTAAAAACGTTCCTGTTCACATGACTGGATATCATGAATGTAAAGAAGAATACACAAACACATCTCTACAATGAATTGCTGTGATAACAGTCTGGATTGTATCTTTCTTTTCACATACAGTATATCATACAGCATTACTGCCATTAAGTGTGACATTTGCACAAGCAGGCCCTCAGCATAACAATCAACTATATTACAAAGTACCTCCTTCCCCCTCTCCATCTGTCTGACAGTTCAATTTCCTGTGCAAAGCTTTAATTTGGAGCATCCTCTCTACGCTATATCTGGGTTTTCCATCTTACAAGGTCATCCTTGCATAGAGAAGAAAGGGCTATTGTGCAGATGTTCATCTGAAATGTGATTTTCTTTTTTTTTTTTATGTTACCCTTATGCCACTGCACCTCTTGAGCAAAACAAAGCTTATCTTTGAGGTGGGGGGGGCATTTTAATCTTATGGATGTGTTCTCGTAAAAAGAGCCAGCGGGCATCTAGCTTTGACAGCTGCTGCTTAGAGCTAACAGAGCGGTTACAAAACACACTTTCACAAAACATAATGAAAAAGTACCGAACATGCTGAAAACGCTGTCCACTGGACCACTTCTTATCCACTGAGGGGTGGCAGAGATGGGCACAGAGCAAAAAAGGAGGTCAAGTATCGCACTTCTAAGGCAAATCTAGTACAATAAAATCTATATTGCTCAACCACAGAAACTGGTAAATACACACACACAAACACACACACACACACACACACACACACACACACACACACACACACACACACACACACACACACACACACACACACACACGCTGGTGTTTTATTGATTGAGGAATACCCTTAAAGTAATTGGCTAAAGTCAATCTAGCCAGATAAACTGTTTTCTTGCTTCATTAAATGCAACCACAACTTCTGCTTCAGTCATTCAGAGAAAAACTTATTGACACCCCCACCACCACACACACACACACACACACACACACACACACACACACACACACACACACACACACACACACACACACACACACAGAGCCACCCAAGTCCTGTGACATTTTGATACAAGACCTATGGATCTGACATAAAAATAATTGTGTTCGTTGCCCTTTATACTGTACAAGAATTAAGTTTGGTTCTGCCTGCAAGTCCCTGTAAACGCATTTAGTCTCAGAGAGGACGGATGAACATGACTTACAGCTCGATACACAGTAAATCCTTCAGAAGTGTGATGAGTAGGAACTAAGCATGTCTTGTGCAAGATGATTCATAGCAAAAACACTCAGGCATCATGATAACCAGATTATCATTTAATCCTGACTGCAACGGCCTTCCAGATTTATTTTTCTTATAATTACATAGTATCAGTTGCATTAGTGGCAGCAATAGATTCCCATTCATTTGCACAGCCAGCACGTCGAGTGCTTGAGTTCGATTACAGCGACCTTCGTATCCACTCTTGTTTATGTAGAGTTCCATTACTGCTGCATAGTACATCATCTACCTTTGGAAGTAGCATCGGAATAATAAGAATAGGTACTGGATCATTTCTAGCAAACTAATGCTGCACCACATTAATGCTAATGAAAAAAAAAAAAAAGATTGATAAGAGTAATAAAAAAAAGAGGAGTTTGCCTCTGTAAAGGGTTACCAAAGCCAAGCGTGAGGTCTCAAGTTGATTTTCATGCTTTACAGATTTTGAATGGAAATCAATGGCTACCCTCAAGGTGAGAAACTTACGTTCAATAATTTAAACGGCTCTGATTTGGCAGGGGAAAATGAAAGATATGGAATTTGCGTTAATAGTAGACTAGCTGGTGCAACCCTAGTGAAAATATGGTAACGTGCGCAATTTGTATGAAAACATTCACTCGATCCGTTTTGTTGCTGTATTTCCCACGTGCTTATCAGCACCAGCTGACGTTATTCCATTGCACAACCATCGCAAAAGTAAATGAAATGAGGATAATAACTCTGGTTATGAGTTTTCTTTACATGTAGTATTTTTTTAATATAACTCCAAAAGCCTCTCATCTACACATCGGCTACAGACAGTCCAATATATCTGCATGTAAGCATGAGGAAGTTTGTCCTTTTGTAGCAGATTACAGGGCGCTCTCCCAACTAGTGACAAATAGGATTTGTAGTGAAAGATAATCCACGGGGATATTTTCTTTTGCTCACTGTCCAACTGCGGTAAATAGTTTAACACTGGCACACTGCCTCGAAATGAGTTTTATTCAAGACTTGGAAATAAAACTAAATCCCGATTTAATCGCATCCTTCTGATCATATTCAAACATGAAAAAGGCTAATTATGTAATTATGTCTTGCTGGAAGATAATGTCATCACAAAAAGTCACAGTTAAACCTGAGCTGACTGATAAAAAAAGAAATCAAGAGTGGAAAATAAATATTTGGAGCACTATTCAGTTAAGGCATTTTGTCAGAGATTAACCAAAAGTATATTAGACTCTTCCAAAAGAAACACAAACATCTGAATAATACAAAACTTTGAAAGCTACATACTTATTTTAATGGTGGTAAAATGACAAAGTCAGCACTTTCCGTCACTTTTTCCGTCTCACTGTAAGCTAAATGCTGGCTCCTGCTGTTACAGTGGCCACAGTGGGAGTCTTTCACCATAAATTGTGTCAGCGGCAACGCAAAAAGCATAAACAGCAGCAGTTCTGACAAGAAACACCAATCAGGAAACAACATTAAACACGACACAAAGGGGACTGCTAAAAAAAAAACCTCTGTCCTCTCTGTCATATTTATATCTAGATCATCTCTGTTGTTTCACATTAGCAGCTGCATGACTCGTCAGCGTCTCAGTCAAGTAGCGAGCCAAATATTCATTAGTGACCCAGCGCCTCAGCTCAATGTAAAATGCCAGCCGAGTTATTTTAAGTCAAAATCAGGGCCTGATATTCATTGTTTGGTTTCGTCGCTGGCACCTTCACTGCATATTTCGCTATGATTACCAAAATACAGCATAGGCCTGTATGCGAACATGGACACCTCACAGTGTGAAGATGAGAGGTTTGTGTTAATGAAACATCTGAATGTTAACTAGATGTTAACACCAAGCAGGATTTGATTGCATACTTAGAGAAATGCTGGCTTTTTGAAACATACACTCTTCTGGTGCTGAACTATTTCATCTGTAGTATCGCAGTGTACCTAAATACTGCACTGACTGGATTTTTAAGAGTAGGACAATTGTATTTTTGTACTAAAGGCAACGCAAACATATATTTGCACACTCACGTACATTCACTCTAAATATACCTGGACTTTAGAGCAATTGACTCACCATCCCCTCTAAGAGTGCCATTGATTGAAATTAAACCAATCCAAAAAGAAAAAAATAAACGTAGAAGAAGCCAATTAGCCTTGAATGCTTTGTTCAACGCCTGAAATCAAACTGCTTAATCACTGCACAAATCCTCTGATACTCAGCAACGGTCTTCTATTGTGCAGAATGCAATGGCAGATTTAGACTAAAATACTTCCCTGTCAGGCAGTGGCATGAAAACAGAGTATGTTGCACTGTCACCTTAATCATAAAAAGCAATCAGAGTTGAATAGAATTACACCTGTGTTATAAGAATGTGTAACCATTTCTTTAAAATAAGCATGCAAACCTAAAAACATGACATAGAGTCAAATGACATGAAATCGGGAACTTCCTGGTTTTGTGCAGCTTTCAGCTTTTAAATTACAGAATTCACCTTCGTTCACC